>JABSTQ010007123.1:0-66174 GCA_013358835.2 Ixodes persulcatus | reverse complement strand
AAAAACTGTTTGAAAACAGTACTATTAATCGGGGTCCGTTGTCAAACACAGTGTCCTTGGCTGTCCAAATCAATCAAAGATGTTTGCACTGCGCTTCCACTGTGGTCTTGGGCCGATGCTTCTATCTGCTTCGTTTCCGAGTGGACCATGATCAGTATCACGTAACTCTCCAGCAGTGCGGGCATAATATAAGCCATGCTCAGCATTGCTTGGTATCCAATCAGCTGACCAGAACCTGCACCAGGAGCATTTAACAGGACTGGGCACATGTTTCGCACCTTCTTACATGGTCTTAAATGTCTTTTCAACACCGGGGTACCAGAAGAAAGTTTGTGCCAAGCTCTTCATGACTGACCTGCCTGGGGCCCTATGTTGCGCTTTTTGGACTCCCACGGCGACTAGGGAGAAGGAAATGACGTCAACAATGCAACATGCACAGATTAAGTGTTGATTGGTGAAAGTCGCTGATGACGAATTTCGCAGAAGAAAACAAAGCTCACTTTTTCTTTGTTTTATTCTGCGGAAATTCGTCATCAGCGACTCTCACCTCAACATCCAATCTGCGTTTGCTGCGCGTTTGACGTCACTTCCTTCTCCCTAGTCGCCGTGGGAGTCCAAAAAGCGAGACATAGGGGCCCCAGGATAGGCGTCATGGAGCATAGCCTCCTGTATAGTGATAATGCCTGCTCAATGCCAGTTGCCAGCTATTCACCACAAGGGTGCGTCGCTTTCCTATAACAGGCAGAAAATGTGAATGAAAATAAGCCTCCTCGTGCGTTCTTGTATTCTGGTGCTTGTTTTGGCATTTTTCGTGGTACCTGCGGGCAAGAACTTGACGGGGCTGTCATTTCACGAGGACCCCAAGCAACACCCGGGATCATGGAAAGTGACTAAGCTTATTTGAGGAAAGACTGCGTCCCGAATTCGACCTCCTATATACTTAATAGTGTGTGGTAGGCACCTTTTGTGACGTACATGAAGGAAGGCCTGTCTGGTCCTCCTTCGTGCATTCTGCTGAGGCTCCACTCAAAGCCCAGCTTGGCTCAGGCCTCTCTGGTGTCGAGCTGGATGAGCCCATGTACCCTTCCAGGTCCTCTTTTGGTGCTGCTTGACTGGCCCTCACTGTTTACCTACGCACATCTTTCTCGCACTGCTCGAGGTATATAATGACAGGCACCTGACAACAGGCACAGTGCGTCATTGCGAAACGTGAGCCCCGGCACAGCTAACACCTTCCACAGTGCTTACGTGACTTCGTAGCGGTTGTTACCCCAGAGGACCTGGCTGTTGCAATTCATCTTCACCTTCTGAACTTTAAAGCAAAACCAATTATGCAGCAAAACTAAAGCATGCACTGCCTTTCAGAATTTTAGCACCGCTTCTCGGCATCATTGTCGTTGCATGCTTTGTTTGTAGTTGAGATGGTGATATCACAACACCTTCCTTATCACTCATGGTGCTTGCAGTAACTTTGCAGAACATGAAAACATTCAAACTGCATACAGCTGACACTGCAGTGGAATGACCAAAATATGCAGTTGCAATTTCTGCTTGCGTCGGCCAGCTCCCTACAATGCGACGTCGGGACGTGCCATGTCACAGTGTAATAGGACGGCAGCTATGATTGATGTAGGAACCATCATACAATGCCTGTCTTTGTCGTGCATTTGCTTTACATCTACTTTGCCAACTGATGCAATGAAAAGAGTTTTTGTTGAAGGCTACCGAGTTGGCAGGTTACGACCGCCTGAGCATTCAGCTAATTGGTGATTTCACTTGGCTACTCGTTTCAGCGGAATGTCTAATCTTGATTCTGTTTGTCCATAATCTATTTATTGGCTGGTTTGTTCAAAAGTAACTCAGTCGGTCTATCTAAGGAAGCCTCAAGAAAAAGCTTTGCTAAGGCAGCACTAGCCTTGACAATTTTTTTTTCTTGAGACCGAGATAAGGCCACCCAATTTCATTTTGAGCAAGCCAGCTCGCTGCATAGGAGGAATGACCCAGATTTAGCTTGAAGTTATAGGTTTCACATGAGCACATTACATTTGTAGCTGAAAAAGAGGTGTCACTTAATTAGATAGACAAGTGAAACAAAAACATTATTAGTGAAAGCTGAGCTAAACACTTTAGCTCAGCTTTCAGTATTTTGGGTACATTTTGCTTTGTAGCTTTGAGCTTATCTATGATAACTATTCGTTCACTTGGAGCATGTAAAATGCATTGGTTTTGACAGACAACCGCACTTGGGCGTCTATCATATGTCTGAGCTGACCCTTCATTTTTTTCAGTTGAAGTGTATCTCTCGCTTGGCTTGATCAGTATCTACTTCATGTGATGAATGTCTTTTTACAGGGTTGCGTTGCCACAGGAGACTTGTGGGTGTTTGGTGAGTGGTGTCACCAATCACCACGAGCCCAGCGTGGGTTCAGGCCCCCTGCATGCCTGACTGTGCTAGGTGTCCCCGTGTCGGATGAAACTGGGGTCTTGGCAGTTGAGCCAAGCCCGGGCTAGGTTTCCTTCAAAGACCCCAGGTTGGGCAACACACCACCCCAGCCCGTGCTCCACACAAACAGGTGTCCTGCGTTGGCTCGCCCAGGACGATTCGGTCAGTCGCTTTGCTTCACCTCTCCTTTCTTCTGACGTTCTTCTCCATCCCTGTTCTCTATCTCTCATCTTTCTTATGTAACAGAATTCTTTGAAAGTGAAGAGGAATTATATAGCTCATGGGTGTTGAAAACCACCAGGGTGTGACATGACGACATTAAATACTTTACTATGAAAATATCTCACCCCATGAGAATCCAATGGCCTTGGCACGAACAGGCTTTACGTGGTTGGAACGACTGGATGTGCAGCAGCCTTAGGGTTTTTGCCTTCGAATAGACCAATCTCACCAGCCAGTTTCGTTAAGCCGCTGCTGCCATAATGCATCAAAGGAACTTAAAGGGACCATGAAATGACCTTTTTACTTTTGCCAGATAACTTTTACATTAAACCTTCAACGTTCCCTGAATGCCGAACAGGCATCCGTTTTCGTCTCGGTTCATTAATTTCTACACAATAAAATAATGGAATATCGACTTTTTCTTTCTCTCCAACTGACCGCAAAACAAGTTGCGGCGTAATTTTGACGGTCGTGACGTACGCTGGGACAGGAACCGGAAGTTCTCTCGGCAGTAGGAGAGTGGGAGCGTTAGCGGCGGCGAGTTGGGGGTGCGCCGGTAGGTTTTACTGCGCTGATGTCACCGACGTATTTCTGAATCGACGCCTCTCATCGCCGTGATAGCCATGGACACATCGCAGCTGTGCGAAATTCAATGAGATATGTTGCGCTACAGCGACAGCATGGGACTAGTCTCATACGCCGGTATGCCTGTTGGGAAGTGCGGCGAGTCTTCCGGTGAAGACTCCAGAAGTCAACCCAGCTGTCATTGTTGGTAAAAGGCGACCCGTGTCAGTCGTTTGCAAAGCGACGTAGGCGTTTTTCACGGCCTCGGAGATGCAGGAGCGAGCCGACGCTAAAAAAGATACGTTTGAACTACGACAGTGTCAGCAAGAGCCACGTAAATACCTGTTCACACTCTGAGCGGACGCGCGCGTTTGATGGAAGTGCTGTATTCGCGCTGTTAGTGAGCGCTTCGGGACCGATCTTTTACGATTGCAACTTGATACTGACGCGGCACTCGGCAAAGGAAGGTTGGCCCGGCATTGCACGTAGCTCCCACAAACTTTTTTAGCTCGACAGTGACGTGCAGTCGTGTCAGAAGAAAAATGGCATACTAATAACAAAGTGTACATACCGTGTTACGAAGGTAATCCATACGGCGTTTATTTGAGCTCTATATCACATAAAACAAGAAGATAGAATCGACGAGAGTCTCTTTTCGACGACAGTGTTCGTCAACACTGCCTCGGAAAACAAGGGGATGGGATTGACCTCACCTCGTAATTTAAAATTGAGGTCAGCGATCAAAATACGGGAAGGGTCCACAAGGGTGGCGCGGGCATATTCCATTCAGCACGCCAGCCGGTCGTGGGCAGACGGTCTTGGCCAAATACCGTTGAAGCAACGCGGCAACGCTGCACAGAGACGGAGTGCCTGCTAGGCCTATATTCTGCGCAGCTTGCTTGGTCGGAGTCGGTGGATTCGTGACAGTCGTAGCTTTTCTCGGGTGTTCCTGGATCCAGCATTCTTGTTCGTCATGGTCTGTTTCAAGTACTTTTTTCTTGCTGCTTGAAGTCGGGACGCGCGAGAAGAACACGTAGAAAAAAAAACGTTCGTTGGTCGTCGCGACAAAGCGACGCTGTCGGCCATGCTGATCTGATCGTAAAAAGTGCGTAAAGGCTGAACTCCATGGAACAAATTATGTGACGAATAACTGGCGAACGCCGCCCGACGGCACGCTTGCTTTGCGCGCGACGTAGCAGGCACTGTGCTGATTCCACGCGCAGAGCAAAAGCTGCCGGGCAAAATTCGTCGGTTATTCGCAACATATTTGTCCCATGGAGTTCCTCCGGAGCTGGCTCTCAGCTTCGTTTACCACACGATAGATGGCGCTTGGCTCTCAGCATTATCAAATTTGGCAATTTTCGCCACACATCTCTAATTATGCTACAAAATGTGGATCTGAATATTATTTAACAAAACTTTTAGGAAACATTTGCCGGCTATTTATTGTTTATGATCGCGGTGCTGGTGAGGTAGGCGCTTACCCAATAGGCGACGTGGATTCGGCTGACGTGCTGCAGTTCCGCGGATGCATAGCAGTGAAAAGTCACAGAGCTTTCGAAGGAAAGAAGGCGCAAAAGAGTCCAGTTTTCTTTTAAAAGTTCTATAGCAAAAATTTTTTTTTGGCTTCCAATTTTTGTGTTTTTGTGTTTCCTTTCACACCTTTTACGGCGTCCGGTGGATGAAATTCGATTTCAGAATCGTTTCATGGTCCCTTTAGGTCTTTCTGCATGTGGGAGAACCCCGCTGGAGCTTTGCACGTGACGAGACGACACGAGCCGTCTCGCGCACTGCCTCCTGCCTCCTGTGAACTAAAGTTATGGTCGCATCACGCATGCGTGGAACGCTTAGTGAGATCTGTCTATTAGGATGATTGATGGCAACAATAGGTGACTGTTGCCATCTATGGTTGCGGACACCTGGAGCACTAGTCGAGACAGCTGCCTCTGCTGTCTCGGCAAACCCGGTATCTCGGTGTGCCCACGGCAGCCCTCTCCCTTGGTGCGGCATGACTGCAGTACAGCGTGGACGGTGTGATCCTCATGCATTCTCTCAGATGCGTGGTGTTTACACCGCTAGGAGAGCCACTGTGGGTGCGCTGGCGTAAATGAATGGAGACAAATGTATTTTTCCTGGTAAAGTATTTGGTGACACTGTCAACTGGCATTCTTGCAGCCAGGCTAGCAATGGCCGTGGTGAGGTGACTCGCATCCCAAATGTCCGAAGATGTCCCTGTCACATTTCAATGACTGCGTTGGATGTGCTCGCAAGAATGGGACATTTACAATGAAAATATAGCAATTCACTCAAGATATATATTAAACATATTTTTTAATGAATCTGTATATGCTTCTAGTTTAATTTCATTATCACTGCAGAGTCAGAAGGTTAATTGACAACAAAATTTGATTGGTTTATATTTTCTAGTTTTGTAATTTATGGTTCCAGGTGCATCAGCAAAAGACATAGGCATAGTTGCATGTTATCACTCCAAAAGTTTGGGTCTATACAGCATGAACTAATTGTATTTTTGGATGGTGATCATACCAGAAATAGCATGTTGCTATTTCAGCGGTTGCTGTTCGTGAACTCAAGAGACTGAAATTGCAGCTATTGTGACTAAGATGTAACGAGATTTCAGCTGCTCGTCAGACCATGGCCAGGCGGTGGAATGGATCCTCAATCCTTTGGGGGGCGTGCTTGTTGGTTTACATAGTGAAACTTGCAGAATTCTGTTTTCCTCGCAATGTCAAAATGCTGAAAAAGATTTTTCGTGCGAAGCCAGCCTAAAACATCTATGTTTGCTACATTGTTACAGGTTTGTCACCCCGTTTTTTTTTTTTTACAGTGATTTAGGACTGCTGTGGCAACACCAGAGCCCACCGTCAAGCACAGCACCTGATGTGGCAAGCACCAGCAAAAAGATGCGAAAGAGGGTTAGCAGACAAGGCCCATCATGTAATCGATGCCACCCGCCCGACAACCCACAAGACCACGTATTGTATGCAATAAATCAGTTGTCGTCGTTAACCTGTTTCGACCACGACATGCCGGCAGCTGTGGGATCCAGTGTTGCCCATGACAAGAACAAAGGCTATATAAAATGATAGGAGACGAGTGAACATTGCAGTATGCACTTCTGCTATTTGTATTGCAGCCACCAACAGCTTGTCAGCTGCTCCTGAATAGACCCTTTTCAAAGTGTGCGCCAGCTATATTATATTCACCCTGCCGGACCAATCAGCCGCCTTCCTCTTATCACCCAGTGATGCGATTGCTGCGCCATTTGTGCCAAACTGCGCCAAAGTGCTAATTCTGCTACACTTGCTACATTTGATAAAAATGTGAGGAATTTGCGCCACCATTGCACCAGAACTTAAGTTGAATTAAATAATACTGAAAATATAACAGCTGCAGGCCTTGCTACCGGGGCGAATCGTTAGTGTAGGCTCGTGCGGGTTTTCAGGACTTTCGATAATCGCCTCAAATAACATACTATTCCATTTGATTTCGCACCAAGCACTGACAGTACTTAGAAGTTTTGCAACAAGTGTCGTGTTCGTGGTCTGTTGTGGTGGATTAGTTAGCTTTGTTGAGTGTGCTCACCGCATAGTGGTGTAATGCAGTGAAGCAACAATTGCGAACCAGGCGTCGTGATGTTGCGTGTCTTGCTTCGCCGCAGCTCACCCGCGTACTAAGGGGAAAGGTACTCCTCCAGAGAGGGGGGGATCGGTGGCCGAGTGGGCTAAAGCGCACATTCAGCTTGACGCGCGTGGAGCGAAAGCTTTCACTGCAGAACCCAGAGATCCTGGGTTCAAGCCCCACCCCTGCCCGTTACGATCTGGATGAGCATCGTACCGGCGTGCGATCGTGTATCACTACTGCGTGGTGCACGTTAAAGACCCCAGGTTACCAGTCGTACTGCACTGGCAAAATTGCTCATCTAAAGTGTAAACCAGTGTCGCCTCATCCTGGCAGACCGACCTTACTCTGTATAAATCACTTAACGTCCAATTTGATTTTTACTCCTCCAGAGCGAGACGGGGTGCAAGAAGGTATATGCACTCTTGTAGGTTTATTGTTTATGCTTTGTTTTTTTGTCTGAATTAAAAGTTGCAGTTTTGTCACAACCCCCCTTAGAACTTGAAGGACACATAAACCTAGGTGCTCAAAATGATTGTATTTTAACATTTCTTCAGTGATATTTCGTACCTAAAATAATCATTCACGGCAGTTTGCGCTGCTCGTCATCAGTCGTCGTCTTGTTACCGTGTCTGGTGCTTCCACTAGCAACTAAACAGCTAGTGTTTGTTCTCCTAATATTTGCCATCTCTCTTCACATTTGCAGTGATATAAATGAAAATGAAGTGTGTGGTTATGCTCCAAAAGCTCTTTTTGCTTCTCCAAAATGAATTTGTGGTTGCTCCAACAGCTGCTCCAAAATGGTTATGACCAATCACATCACTGCTCTTATCACCTGACCCAACTCTTTGCGTGTGGGTATGGCCGGGAGCGTGATGATGTGGCAAAAGAGAGGCATATGACTGGTCTAACGAGGACGTAGCTTCCACCACAGTCTCAGCCTAGAGGTGAACGGAGAATGGTAGCTGCAGCACCAATTATCGAAGTCTGCCATTGTTTGGGCGCACACTGTGGCCGATGTTGCTTGATGTTACAGAGAAAATTGCCTCGTCTCAATTAACCTTATGCGAAATTGCTTGGTAGTCTGACAACACTGAGGGCGTCACTATTTTAATGTTAGCAAGCGTTGTCGGTACTGAAGTGGAGGGCAGTGTGTGATGGCGCGGCAGCTGTATTTTCCGCCTTTTGACCATGGAAAGTGGACGAACAGTTTAAACAGCCTACCGCAACTGTCTGACGAAACTTTCGGAGGCCTGTGCACACGCTGGCGACAACCCGCAGTGTGTAAGCTTCCACAGCAAAGGCGTAGGACTTGCTCCGCTGCTTCGACGAGGTTGCTGCCAGCGTGCGCAGGCCTCCTAGAGCTTCATCAGACAGTTGCGGTAGGTTGTTTAAACTGTTTGTCCACATTTCATGGTGAGAAGGCGGAAAACAGTTGCTGCGCTATCGTACACTGGCCGTACGGCTCTCTCGGATGCCTCCACCGTGCTTTGGTACCGACGATGCTTGCCAACATTAAAATGACGACGCTCTCAGTGTTGTCAGATCACCAAACAATTTTTCATAAGGTTTATTGAGCCTATTTGACTGGTTGCCATCTTTTTTTTTAAACATGGCATATATCGAAAGCTTTTGGTGTAGTGATTTGTAGCAGGTTGAATGCAAAGGCAACCGGAATGAATTTCTGATAGGCGGGCTGTTTGTAATACCAGCTTCCGTCGCTAGCAGCGCTTTGCAGCACCCCTTCCGAGCAAGTTTGCCGACTGGCATTGTCTGCTATAAATATTTTTTCCGAGCACTTCAGAATCTTTTTTTTTTTTTTTGCAGTGTCTGATGTGAAGGAACAACATGTGGCTGTGAAATATTGCTTTATGTAAAACAGTGCCGAAACTCTCGTAATGCTTCAGAGAGCTTACAAAGAACATGCTAATAAGAAATCGCAAGTCTATGAGTGGTTTTCTCGCTTTAAGACTGGTGAATTATTGATCGATGACCAACCTCGTTCTGGGCGACCCTCAACCTCCTCAACTGAAGAAAACACAGAAAAATTTGGGCATTGTTCACTCCGAGTTTGTTCCTCTTGGTGAATCTGTTAATCAGGTGTTTTACCTGGGAATTTCGCGATACTTGCGAAACTCAGTGAGGCAGAAATGCCCCGATATGAGGGAAAGGGGGAATGATAGTTCCATCACAACAATGCCCCAGCAGACACTGCCCTGTCAGTGCAACAATTTTTTTATCAAAAATGGCATGACACCACTTCTCCACCTCCTGTATTCTCAGGACCTCGCCCCGTGTGACTTTTTTCTGTTCACCCATATGAAAAGTCTTGAAAGGAAATCATTTTATGAATGTTGAAGGTCCTTCAAGTCAGACATTGCAAGAAACGAGGAATGATTTTGAAGCGCTTGAGGAAAAAATTCACAACATGCCTCTAGATCCTTAGCAGACGACACCGGTCGGCAAACTGACTTAGGAAGGGTGCCGCATAGCGCTGCAAGAGGTGGATGCTGGTACTACGAATGACCGGCCTCCTGAAATTCATTCCGGTTATTTTTGAGTACCCACTCATACTTTTTTTATTGTTGAAACTTTGGTTATATGTCCCAGTATCTTGCTTGGTGTAAATCAATCCCTTTTTGTGTTATACATATTTTCAGGTATTTTTTTTTTTTAGAATGGTGAAGTGACTGTGATGTTGCATATTTTGATGATTTAATGTTTGTAATGCATACATAACATTGTTTTTTGGCTAAATGTTCCCTGTTTTCATGGAAGTTTTCTGGTTTGTTTCATATTCAAAGTGTTGTTTCTGGCTTCAGAAAGTATCATTACTATAATTATTATAGTTTGATAGTCCAGTGCTGGAAAAAGACTCCTTTTCAGATTTCCATTTCCACAATGTTTCAAAAGTACCTACAAGGTTGTTTTAAAAGTTTTATTTATTTTTTACAGGAAAATATTTTCAATATAAGATTGTATAATCAGGTTTAGAAAATAAAAGAATACGAACAATTGCCACCTGAACACTTTGTCTTCATTATAGCCACTTTATACATATATATACAGTATAGTTTTGGTTGTAATGCCCTAATGTTTTGAGCTTAATACACTGTTTATATCAAGTGTCCCCATACTTGGAAAGTGTCAACCTTTTGTTGTCAACAGAAAACTGAAAGATTTAAAATAATTTGATATGGGTGTATATGTTCTCCAAATGCAGCACAAAAAAAAAAAGAAAAAAAAAATACCCCTCGGCTATGCTAGTTGTTCTTGTTTCTTTTACAGGTACCCCAATCCTTTTTTTTTTCACATAAGTATAATTTAGGGGATTCTAAAGTGGAGCGAGCAGAGCGACTCATTGGTCACTCGATCAACACGGGAAAGCGTGCCGCCAGTGTTTGCCTGCTACAATTGTCACCTATTCTCAAGCACTAAATTTAAGTGCTTGAGAAATTTAAGCCCAAACATATTTCTAGGCAAATTAAAATTGTAGAAACTTGTGTGCCTTTATTTATGGCTAAGGTGAGTACATTCATACAAAAAGAACAATGAAATTTCAAACGAGTAAAAAATTATTGAACGTATCAAATGATACACTGGGCTTTTCTGCTACCTCCTTGCCTGCTGCAGTCTCGTGGCTTGTGGTATTCAAAGAAACAGTTGCGCTCCTTTTTCAGACACAGAGTTACATTGCATTGCGCGCACACAACTGTGCTAAATGTGTTCGCACTAAGCACACAGTTCCTGCATCGAAGTCAGTTGCTCGTCACACTTGGAAGATACCCAACCCCGTCTTTTCGAACGTCATCTTGGGGATGACTTGGCGTGAACTTCCTCTCTTTCATCCGAGGCGAAGGCAGACTGGCCGGCTGTCCTCTTGGTGCTTTTCCAGTAGAGATCAGACTTTCTGATAAACTGGCAGTGAAGGTTCTCAGCTTGAGTGGCCGCTCCTTCAGCTGATGGCTTTGGCACCTGTTAATACTCCACGCATTCACGACGCAGATGAAGATAGCATGATATATGACGTACATGTACCAGCGCCTGGACCGAATGGTGTATTTGTACAGCGACACCTGATAATTATGCTGGTCGATCCCCCCATAAAACTGTTGTACGTACCAACAATTACCGGGCGTGTGATGTCAATGTGGAGTTTGGCCTTCCGGTCATACCTGTTGACCTGCTGAATTGGCTCAACAGAGACGAAGTTTGACACTAGGGTGACAGCTTTCCTGTCAAACCAGCGAACTACCACAATTCCTTTGCCATTGTCAACTCTGTAATCATGTGAGCCTTGGCCAGCTTTTCTCAGAGTCTTCTCATCCTGGAGTTTGCAGTCTCTCAGCCGATTTTGCCTCGGAGTTTCAACGTACTGTATTCCTCTCGTTAACTCTTCAACAAGGTTCAAAGAGCTAAAAAAAATTGTCGGCTGCAACCTTGAAGTCTTCATTCGAAGGGATTTCAGAGCACATGCCCAGGACAGTATCACCCCCAAGTCAAAAATGTGCTTTTCTTTGGAGTGGCCTTGGTATACCTCAAACTGGTTAAGGACACCGGTTGTGCCTGCCCGTCCCTAAAGCTTGAAACCCCGCGGCGTTGGTTTGTTTGGGATGTACTGTTTTAGCGAGCTCCTTCCTGTAAATGAGACCATTATCTCATCCACCGCATTGAACTCTTCTTGTGCAATGCTCTTGAGGTTGTTCTGCAATAATGAAATCCAAGGATGTATCTTCCACAACTTGTCCTTCTCTGCTTCTTCGGTGCTTTCCATGTTGTTTACAAGATGCATGCATTGCATCAACTTCAAGAAACGATTTCTCGACATCTTGTCAGCGATAGGAGAATACATTGTCCCATTCTCCGAGTAGCACCTGACGTTCGGCATTTTTGTAAGCCCCATTTTCAGGTATATTCCAACATAATGCTCCAGCTCTTGCAGAGTTGTGATCACGGAGCTGCCGTATTTCTGCGTACTGTACACATTTGTTTGTTCCACTAGCATGGTGAGCATATTAGTACTGGCGGAAAAGGAACTATGGTCAATCCATGGCATCCGGCTCAGAGAATACTTTGGAAAATTCAACAAGACTGTTTTGGAGCAATTCCTTTCGCCGTTTGTTGTCTGGACGAGAAGACGAAGCTACAGATGACCCGAAGGAATCTTCTACGATTTCTTCATCATCACTTGTCTCAGAGGGCTCAGCCGCGGCGGGGGGGAGTGTAATCTTCGTCGTTACTTTCCGACAGATCACTAAAATCGCTGACATCTTCGCCGGCGACGATGCGGTTCAATATGTTCCTAACTTCGGGACCTAAAATTAGAAGGAAAAATAAATAAAAAAAAACTGTTAAAACCTGTACCATTCAAAGCTTTACCAAGAAAACTTATCAGAATTGATACAAAAATTGTGCCATCAATTACGACCCACTGTATCGAAAATGATACGCAGGAATTTGAAGCAATGTTACTAAGCGGACGGGCTTAGTAACATTGCTTCAAACATTGCTTGCCTCAAAAACAACAACGAACGGAATAATGTGGTTGCGGAAGACTTTCTGAGCAAAAAGAAAAGTGCCGAATATAGGACGGCAGAGCCATATACTTACTGTTTTTCGAGTAAAATGACGCCGACGGTACGCCTTTGAGCGAGCTGCTGCGTGCGGCCATCTTGCTCTAGCTGCCAGCGGCGCTCTGGCGGGGCCTTGCTGAACTACCCAAATCGAAAAACTTATCACTGCGTGAATCTGAAACCGAAACTGATCGGGAGCATGCCGCGCGGTGTAACTTTAGCCCATTACTTTCATATTATGTTCCCCTTCGAAGCGCTAGATTAAGGGAAGTGTCTAACCGGCCTATTTAAATACACAGAACACCTGTATACTAATAATACTTTCAGACACTTTTTGTATGCATCTACTAAACAGCGCCAGTCACTTGCCTAATCCTTGTCAGAACGGAGTAGGGCATATATACAAATCGGGTCGGTATGGTGGTCAGTGTAGAGAGTCGCGGAGGTGTTGTGTTGTGTTGTGTTGTGGTTGCTTGTGCCTTGTTGTACTGTTGATATGTATGTCCCTGTAACAGGTGTTCTGTGTCGTGGTTGATGTGTGTTGGCGCATGAGCTGTAGGTGGATGAGCATTTTTTTTATTGCCATCTAGCGGTTACTACTACACTTCCTAGGTGGCGCAAGCTGCCGCCTGATTCAATAAGCTGTGTTGTGCAGTCCTGTAGCTATTGATTGCAAACAGCTGGCATATGGTCCACTGGGATCCTTACGGTGCCTCTGAATTTGATAACAATCGTGATAATTGTGCCACTGAGCCACCTAAATGATTGTTCTGTGTCGAAGAGCTGCGAAGTGCAGGCAGCAATGGATAACCACGTCGTTTAAGGTAGGCGCAAACAAGACGAGTTAGGAAAAAAAAAAAGAACGAAAGATATCGGGGCGTTGGTGCGAGTTGTACGCCTCCCGTCGGTGTCGACGAAGGTGCCCAGCGATTCATCGCCGCATACGACAAGCATACGTTTTCTTCAATAAAGTCAGCGTGCCCATTCCTCGCGTTACGATTTCTTTTTCGAGCGTTCTCCGCCGGGGGTAAAAATACAGTCAATCTAGCGAGATGCCGTCGGGTGCAATCGTGGCGATTCCGGCAAACACGCTGCCGTCCTCCCGGCTAATAGGTACGGTACCGGTGTCTAAGGACGGATGTTTAGCGTGTCTGATGGCGCTTGGAAGACGTCGAATGGGCGTATGCGCCCTATTCTCTCACTCGGCCGAAAAGCCGTGCTGTTCGCTAGGCCTTACCGGGAAATCCGAGCCTCGCTAACCGGCCGCCATGTTGCTTTTGGGTGTAGTAAAATTTTACTACCTGCTTTTTGACTACTTGTGGGGTCGTGATTTTTACCCTAGGGGTCGTTATATTTGGGACAACTTTTTACCACCCCAAAAGTAGTCACCTATGACTACCTTTTTTTTTAGAGTGTACGCCAGTCACGCCATCGAAAGGGATAGACGACGACGATGATAAAAGGTCTAGACGGGAGAGTCGGACGACTCGTCTACAACCATAAAAAAGAGCTCGCAGTGGTTCATCGCGTTCGGGTTCGTAGCAGACATTGTTTTCCAACAATGCCTGGGTTTGGGCTAGTTGGTTTGTCATTCTGTCGTATACTGCGCTGCGAAGTTACACTTCACGCATAAAGACTTAAACTACGAGATGATATGATTCACATTCACAAGTACGTCATGTTCTTAACTGTCTTTCATATCATCTCGTAGTTTACGTCTTTATGTGTTAAGTGTAACTTTGCAGTGCAGTATACATCATATTGTTACCCACGTGCCGCCGCTGCTACCTGCTAGTTAGAGTATGCGTTCCTCGTTACTGTATTATTCCATCACATATGTGTTCACAACCATTTCATAATTTACTACTTATATATATTCAATTCGTTATAATGCATTAAACAAGATATATTTCTATATCTGTGATTCTTATGTTGGAGTTTGTAGGTCCGAGGCTACTCCCTGTAGCTGTAAAGGGAGCTTGGCGAGACACAAAACCTCCCTTAGCAAAAGGAACCTTTATGCGCCGTGTAATTACGATCTCCTGCTCTCTTTACTACAGGTACCTGTGCCGAAGATACCTTTATGCTGCCGTGTGAATTGGGTGTTAGTTGAACTCGGGTGTTTTTGCATAAGAGAGAGAACCAAATAGTAATGCAAGACCACAACAATGGCATCCAAGAGGAATGGAACAAAAAACTCGTATAGGCGTGCAATAGCTTGCCTTGAAAATACTTGCTCTTGGTGGCCGAGAACAAACTCGTGTTCCTGATTGGCAGCCACTTGCTGCCAAGAAAACCTGCACGTACCCGAAAGAACCTAGTCTTAGTCTAACACAGATGCTTTGGCCGGACTGAGACACAAAAGCCTCACACAAGACCACTATAAAGACAGGAAATAAAGTGTCTGTGAGGAATAAAACACATAACCCAGAAAGGCATCAATCACTCACCTTGAAAACACTTGCCATGAGTGGCAAAGAGCGAAATTCTGTCCTTGATTGGCTTGTGCTTGCCACCAAGACCTGCATGTATCAAAAAGAACTCGACCTTAGTCGAACTCGGGTTTTTTGCAGGAGAGAAAACAAGACTAATGCAAGACCACTACACATGAGAAATGGCATCCAGAAAGAATGGAACACAAAACTCATATTGGCGGGCAATAGCTCACCTTGAAAATAATTACTTTTAGTGGCCGAGAACAACCTTGTGTTCCTGATTGTCAACCACTTCCTACCAAGAATACCTGCACATGTCCGAAAGAACCGAGTTTTTGTCTAATACAAATGAGGGTGTCTAGCAAATTATTATTTTTTTTTAATTCCCTGACTTTTCCAGGTTTTCCTTGACAATTTCAGGTGAAATTCTCTGACCAATGCAGAGGCAGTTAAATATATAAGACCATTACATCAGAAGGCATTGAGCATGGAGAGGATAATTTAGTACGGGCTTAATGCAACTTGCACATTCCAAAATATTCGGGTTCGTTCAGTCCGGACTAAACGAGTACTTTCTTGCCGCCCACATTGTCAGTGAATAGGCCACTCCAGGAAACATGATGAAAACATGACGCTCAAGCACACAGGTCAATGACCGAACGACAGCATGGCCGCCAGTTGCACACTTTCGGACACTTCGGCTTAAGGCTTGGATTGGATCGGGGTCTGCGGCATTCCCATTGTTACTAAATCTAGTAGCTTTAACATGATCTAGCCTAGTGTCGTACCCCAATCCAATCCATTCCAATGTAATGTAATGTTTGGACTGGATTTGTCGGCTGTTCCCTTTGCATCGGGTAGCACACTTTACATCGGGTGGGCAGTGAGCAGAGCTCGAGCTCCGCTCTAAGCAGAATTTCTTGCCTACTTTTCTGCCCCCAAGTCCTCAAGCCTTTGCTCAGGGCAGTAAATGGCGTTTCCGGTTCATTTTCCCTGACTGGGCTCACCTTTTGACAATATCCCTGACAATTTCCTGATTTTTCCCGAAAATTCCAATTTCCCTCACAATTCCCGATTTTCCCGGTCGCTAGACACCCTGCAGATGCTTTGGCCAGACAGACACGTAAAAACCTGACACAATACCACTATTAAGAGAGCAAATAGAATGTCTGTGAGGAGTAAAACACACAACCCAGATAGGCATCAATCACTTACCTTGAAAACACTTGCCATGAGTGGCAAAGAGCAAACTTCTGGCCTTGATTGGCTGGTGCTTGCCACCGAGACATGCATGTATCAGAAACAACCCGGTCTTAGTCGAACTCGGGTGTTTTTTGCAGAAGAGAGACAACAAGACTAATGCAAGACCACTACAGATAGGAAATGGCATCCAAGAAGAATGGAACATAGAACTCATATAGATGGAAAATAGCTCACCTTGAAGATACTTGCTCTTGGTGGCCGAGAACAAACTCGTATTCCTGATTGGCAGCCATTTCTGCGAAGAATACCTGCACATATCCGAAAGAACCCAGTATTAGTCTAACACAGATGCTTTGACCGAACAGGGACACAAATGTCTGATACAAGACCACAAAAAGTAGGAAATAGTGTATGTGAGAGACGAAAACAGAGCATAGTGAAGAGGCTCTTTCTCTGTTTCAGGCTAGTCAGAGTGTGGTTCATCATGCTAAAACAATGAATCTTTGCTCAAAAAGAATATATATATATATATATATATATATATATATATATATATATTGCCTCATTTAGCAGAGTTTACTGCCAAGGACACTTGCACACCAGAAAAAGTCAGAGTTAGTGACAGGTTTCGTTTGATGAGCGATAACGGAATCCTGCACAGGTAACGAAACAAAATAGAGGCCTAGCAAACCAGGCTAGTTAACCTTGATGCAAGCACAGTGCCTCGGCTGACAAATGAGGTTCTATTCTTGGTCTCTTGTCAGATTTGGTAGAAATAGTCAAGTAAATGAAAATATAGCAATCCCTCTTGCAGCCGGCAGCTGAGAAAGAGATTCATATGCCTCGATCAATAACCTGGAAATAAGATTGGGGTGCTGGTTGAGTGGTACGAGGTGTCAAATTTCGAACTTACAGACTGTTTTGTTCTAGTTTAAGCCCTCATGATGTATGTTTTGTCCCTTATTTGTTATATTTAACTTGTTTTTCTATTTTTGAGGCACAAGCACTTAATGTATACGCTAATTCACCTTTAGAAGCGTTTTAATTATAATCTGTGGCCTCCTAGCACCCGGAATAGATTCTCGGTGAGAGCGGTTTTAAATTATTTTTTCTTGCTGTCGCTGCTGCCTGCTTCCTCATCCTTAAAATGCTGATAACTCAACACAAAAGTTACAAAAATGTGTTTCCAATGTAACGAAGATCAGCCTTTCCAAGTTGTACCCCTGCTTCATGCCCCGACCATGCCACCATACCGTAGCCGAGTGCAGTGACGAATGGTCCCAGGTGCTGCGACCCGACTGTATATGGCCTTACAGTGTGGGATGACTCGTGCAGCACACATGCTTCGTGATGGAGTCAGCGAGCGAGGTGCGACCCGCTAGAGCTGTGTAAACCACAGGTTTACATCTTGCAAAGGGCGTGAAGATGCCCCTCCCTTTGCAGGGCTTACAATAGCTCACCGAGAAGCTGTTGCACTAGGCAGTCAAAGAGGGTGAATAAACGCGCTTCTAAATGTGAATTAGTGCGTAAATTACGTGTATACACGTTAAAATTAAAAAAAAAGTATATATCTATGTATTAAATATGGCACAAAAAATAAAAGAAAAACAAGTTTCTAGTTGGGCTTTAACCCAGAGGTCTACAGTCCTTGAATTCAGTTCCCTAAGGCCTGCTTCAGACAGGGCAACTTTAGCAGCAATTTTGAGGCTGCAGGCGGGTTGTTTCCAAGCTTTCATTAGCTTGATACGAATTACTGAAATCGGGTCCGGCTCAAAACAAACGAGCAACTCGGAGCAATTCGAAGACTTTTGAAGCGGCTGCAGCCAACCTGGGACGTGATATTTTCACTTGATAATTTTCACTTGATACTCTGTGCCGGTGATGATGACAACTAAAGACTTGGTTCTGGTTTGAAATTGATCATTTTTGGAAATGAACCGTTTCAGAAAGATGCAGTAGTATTCTCAATGACAATTGAATGTATAAAACCACATTTATAATGTATAATTGTGTGTCTAAATAGTAGAAGAAAAATAAAATTTAACGATGATGATCGCAAATAGCAGCAGTTGGTTGCTGCGTGTGAACGCGGGCAGCCAGTGTTGCGTCGTGAAGTTGCAGGGCGAAATTGCCCTGTTTAAAGCAGGCCTAAGACACCCCATTGTCTGGTACAAGGACCATTTAGGAATGATCGAGTGTTTAATTGATGTACTACCCTTTTTACAAACAAACAAAACACACACACACGCTTTTCAGAGGGAAAAGTTAAGGAAAGTAAATGTACCATTAGGTTCAGTGAAGTTTGTTACGAAGACTCGGGACTCGAGAGGGAATGCCGTTAACCTTGGTGTGACCGAAGAAGACTCTCTTGCTGCCTTTGCTGGGGTTTATCTAACAGAAGTACCTGTACCAAAAGTAGAAGAAACACATGTGCATAACACTTACTATTCATGAGAAAATGTGTCAACATCCAAAACGACCCATGGAGAAAATTATGCGACGAATTTTTCGGCCACTTTGGCCGAGTCACCTCTCGTGGCCAATGTTTCACTGCAACCTTAATATTAGTGAACAGTTAAAAGGCATATTACAAACAAAATGGAATTTGGTTTTGAATAAAACTACAACACACAATACGACACTCTAATATAGTGTTTGAGGTACCTCTAAGCAAACTCCAGGGTGCACGGTGCCTCCTTCGGACACCTGATGTTGAACTTGAAATATGTGCACCGAGGAGTGAGCAAGCAGTGACTTCCAATTTGTCTCAAGCACCAGCGACATGTCGACAATGAGTGCAAGGTGTAGAAGGTCGTCTAGAAGTGTGCATCCTAGATAAAAAAAAAGCAAGATGTAACGATCATCAGAATAAGATCACACCAAAGAGGCTCCAGTGGGACAATCTACAATCTTGGCACAGTTATCGGGAGTCAACCGACGTACAGCCGAGATTCACTATACGTTGACTGAGGTGAAACATGGCCGACGGGAAGATAGAAAAACGCGAGCCGTTTTCTTCACGGACGAGACTATTTTGCCGGCAGCCGGCAAAATAGCCAGAGGAAAAAAATGCAGGCAGTTTCGGACGGCGCGTGTATCACTGGGGAGCTCGTTAACACATCCCCCCGCCTGCGTTCACGCCGCTTCGCAGCGACAGTCTGCGGCTGCTCATTAGAAAAATGTTGACCCAAATGGCCTACCAGTACACGCCGCTTCGCGGCGGCCCGTCGGCGGCCCAAGCCCCGCTGGGCCGCCGGAGTCCATAGCGAAGTTTCGTCGACAACATTCGTTTTATTTCTTTACTAGTTTTTTTTTTTCAATGTTAATCCTAAAAAAAAAAAGATATGTCGTAAATATCGCCAAATGCCTCTACAAAACAGAACAAATTTTAACTAAAAAAAAAAGAGGACTCGGTGGATCGAAGTTCGAACCAGGGTCCTGCTGCGTATGAGACAAGCACCTTACCACTGAGCTACTCTGCACCTTCGGATAGCCGTGTTCACAATTCGTTTTATACAAGACCCAATGCGGCACAACTGCCGGCACTTTTTTTCCCGAGATATTCTGCCGGCTGCCGGCAGAATATACACTTCCTTTCTGGACACCATTCGCTTTTCAAAACCAATAGCAGGGCAGTTGGGCCGCGTCACGAAAGTCTGACGCACTCGCTAGCGCTTCTCAACTTCGTTCGGCGCCTGTCGGCACCACAGATCAGTGGTCGGCACTCATGGTCTACCCGGGTCCCGGGAGGAAAAACGTACGAGCGCAGAGCCGAGCGTCGAAAGCGACTTTCGTAAAAAGAAGCTCCGGTAACACTTCCGCGACTCGTGAGCTTGAAACAACGCCTCTTCGAACGAGTCGGTGCATCCAATGCGTCAAACGGTTGCGGCGGCCAAGCACGCCGGAATCCAGGGGGTTGGAGGCTTCATATCCAAAAGAGACGCGGCGGCCTGGTTTCTACGTGAACCTCATTTCGCACATGAGATAACAGATAGCGAAGCTAGCCGAGTGTGAACACTGACTGACGTTACGTTGGAGTACACGCAGTCGAAATGACGACGGTAACAGAGCACACCTAGTCCTAGAAGCTTTCGAATAACCTGCGACTTCAAAACTTCATGTGCGCTTTCTGTCCTTGGATGTTTACTTTGATCTGTGTATGCCAAACCACTCAACGCTGCAGGTAATAAAGTCGTGTGTACGTACCTTTCGAAGCGATTGCAAGCGTGTTGTTTTCGTTTGGAGCCCACGAGCAAAGAGGAGCGCGAAGAACTGTAAACAAGGCACCAGACAGGCGCTTCGTTGGTTGCGTCAATCCGTCGGTCGCGCGGCGAGGCCCGCGGCGGGCTCGCGTTTGAGTGCGCATGCGCTGCTACGGCGCAGGCTCTGCGCGGCAACTCGCGAGATGGCGCGCGCGCGGGAGGACGATGAAAACTCATCTTCTCAAAAAACGAGGCTGCAACGTTTCGTTTGATTGCGCAAATGCACGTATTTTTCACATCGTTTTTTTACAGTGTACTTTTTACTTTTTTTTTGCTGCTTGAAGTCCGGACGCGTGAGAAGCGCACGTAGAAAAATAAACGTCCGTTGGTCGTCGCGACCGCGACGCTGTCGGGCCCGGCCATGCTGATTTGATCGTAAGAAGTGCGTAAGACCGCTTCGGAGCTGTCGTAGGATTTCGTCGTAACCTGCACAAAACTTACGAAAATTTTGTTTCGTGAATACGAATTTTTTCTTAAGTTTTGTCTTACGCACATTTTTGGCGTAAGATCGTTTCGTGAATCTGGCCTCTGTCTTTTCTCGATAAGGCCGATGCAGGTTTCCGTTGCCAGGGGGCGCGACCTGTACCGATCGTCTGCTTTCGTCTGCAAATACGGTTCCCCCAAAGCCGTTTCAAGGCACACGATAGGTCGACTCGCCGGATCCAAGGTATCGATCGTTTTTGTTTATCGATCGTATTTTGTTCCGGTTCCCTAAAACTCTCTATTTATTTTTTTCCGTTCCACTACAAAACTCGATTCACTTCAAATTTTTTTTTCATGTCGTCTCTACAGCGCTTTTACGTCCGTACTTTCGTGTTAGAGGACATCACATAATGTGCGAGAAAAAAAAAAAAACGGTACAATCGATGCTGCATAGCCTCTTTTTCGTGGACATTAAAAAAAGTAGTTGTCTTCACTTCGCACTGCATGTTTTAGCATGGAAGTTCCTATTTGGTTATGATGTCTTTACTTTCTTAAAAAATATATACAGTAATATCCCAAAAACCTCAACGTGCGAAGCTTCCACAGACGGTCCCTTGCGAGTATTCTCAATGTGAAACTTCTGAAGTTTTCGCTTGCCATAGGGAGCTTGCTTTCGACTACAGCACTGCACGGGCCCGGGAAGCGCGGAGCGCACTGCTGTGGGGACAGGTTGACTTACAAGATGACGTGTTACGTGATCACGTAAGATGACGCGTCGCGTGATCACGTAAGATGACGTGATTTCGTGTAACGTGATCACGCAAGATGACGTCATTTCGTGTAACGAGATCATGTAAGATGACGTGTTTCTGTCACGTGATCACGTAAGATGATGTCGGTTCGTATGAAGTGATCACGTAAGATGTCGTTTTCGTGTCACGTTATCACGTAGGATTACATGATTTCGTGTTACGTGACACGAATGGGGTGAGGAAAAACTAACGCTCACGCCTTTCCATCGGATGAATCACATTGATCGCTCCACTCCAATTTTTGTTTTGTTTCGTTTTTGGTGTGTTTTTGATTTTGCTTACGCGGTTGGGAGCGATTGAAGGCTAGTTCACACATTTTCGTTTGACTGCGACTGCAACCAACTGCGCCGGCTTACAACCAGAGGTTGCTATGGCTACAGTTGCGTCGAGCATAGACATGCCTGAGCTTGAAAGGCACGCGTCGTACTCGAGCGGAACAAAACGCAACTGTGTGAACCAGCCTATAGAGTCCGTTTTGCATTTTATTGTGGTGCAGCGCTACACGCTGATTCAAGATTTTGGACAGCGACGTAAACATGTGTTGGTCCCCAAAGTGTGTCGAAGGGCCACAGTGGCGATTTATTGAGAAATTGTATTGAAGGCGCGCGAACGTTGGCTGGAATATACCCGCGTTAAACTCACTTTCTCTTTTAATCATTTTTGGCAATGACTTTTATTTGTTTCAACACAAGACATGGTGGACTCATAAGCTTAGGTGGACTGAAACCACAGATTATACGGTCTTTAGATTACTTGCTTCGTGCATGTAATTAAATAACTGTTGCGTCTTTTTTATTTGACGCCGTAACAACCGTAATGCGAAAAGAAACATATGAACGAGGAAAGATTAGGATACGAGGTGCCACGATGTTAGGGAAGTAATGAATATACGACGGATGCCATTCTACATTTTTCACTTGTTGGTCGTTTTACAAGTGGAACGTCGCGTTTATATGCGGTTGAAAATAATAAAGCATAGACAAGGCTTCTAGATCTATTGAATGAGCTTTTTAAGAAGAACTGATGCTGCCGCAAAAGCGCGAACGCTCCCAATTTGTTTGGGGTGTTTGACGAGCTCGGTGGTTTTACAGAGCCAGGCGGGAGACAAAAGTAGGACTTTGCATTGATGGCTCTTACGAGCATCGCGATGGTCTAGATCGAACATAGAGATCATATAATAATATCGAGAAAAAGGCCCAGAACCTTCTCATGCTTTGCAGTCGCTTCGAAACTGCAATGCACGGAAGCTGATATCGTCGGTCCCGGTGAGACAAAATAGCAAGTTTTCTCTCTCATAAACGCAAAAGCTGGTAAAACATAATTTGCAATTACAATATTTAGTGTCCTTTTGCTTTATTTCCGCAGAAACAACCGGCGAAAGTCACTGTATCAGAAACAACTCACCCTGACGAACAGTTGAACAAAGGCAAAGCGCAGATGCAAAGAGAGCGCGCTTCGACTCGTTCTGTATCTCGGGACCGACGATGTCAGCGCCCGCAATTCCCCACTCTCCGCGGCTGTCTTGGCCCCGCTGACCTCGAACTAGACGCGGTAACCGAAGTCACATTTTTCCCTCACTGCATGGCAGCCTTCCAAATATATCACGGCTGGAGAACTGCCGTGGGTTGCTAACTTCACAAAACAAATCTATTTACTATATAAAAGCATAAATCTCGGGACGCACTGCAATATCCTGAGTCATTACCCACCCCAATTTCTGGGTTTCTGCTCTCAGCTAACGTTCAAAATCGAGAGTGAAGTCGCACCTGTCGCCATAACAACCATAATGCGCAGAAAGAAATATGAACGAGGAAAGGATAAAATACAAGGTACCATGGTGTTGTGAAAGTAAAGAATGTACAAATTATATTACGGAATATTTTTGTGCTGCCGCAAGAGAGCGATCCCTTGTGCTTCGCTGGGTTATTGACGAGCTCGGCGGTCCTACGAGGCCATTCCATCTAGAGTTCTCAGGGCGGCAAGATTTTGTTAGACCGCAGCGCCCTCTCCACACATCCGGGAAGTTCAGCAGGGTCGGCGGGGTAAAACGAGAGAGAGGGTACGCGCCTGACTCTGTTAGCAGACGACAAACCCGGAGGTCGCTGTTCTCCATCTTTGGGCTGAGCCGGCGGGCTGAACCGAACATCGAACTCTAGCTCGTGGCTGCCATAATGAAGTTGTTCGCGTTCATAGAATATTTCTGGCTGCTCTAAAATTAGCCTTTAGCGCTCTGTTGTTTTTTTCAGTAAATGATCAAATAGCGTATCTTTGTTCCGTTTCTTCAATAGCAGTGGAGTCAGCCGGCAACTGAACCACTGCGTCTTTTGCGCCAGGAGAGCACGTTTTTATTTATTATTCCAGACTTCCACTCCTTGTCGCTAAAGGCCTACACCAGTACGAACTTCATATAGTAAAATAGCTACAGCAACCGGATTTACTTTTCGCCGGAGCGACCGGCCACTCTGACACCGTTTTTTCTTCCTTTTTGTTTTTATTCCCACGCAAGTAACATTGTAATTAGGCTCGGTTAGTCTTTTTGTCGAGCATAGCATTACACATTACACATCAAAATCCGCGCATTCGCGCTTGAAATTTCCAAAATGACGCGATTTTAAACCGAGTTTGAACGCCGGCCGGATGCGGAGCAGACGACGTGCGGGGTGAGAGGGGGAGGGCATTTTTTCTCTCTCCGCTCCTCCTAAGAAATTTGCTACGATTCTTGTTACGAAAGGGGTTGGGTGTGTCACTCAGGTCTAAACAAAAACGATCAAGGGTTTCTTTTTTTTTGTCTTCCCCGTTTTCATAACAGGCACGAGACCCCAAGGATTAGTAGCTATGGAATGTTTAGGGTGCTTCGTTTTCTGTTAGGCTTCTTTGTGCTAACTTCGGGAAACCAATAATCCGCAGTGCGAACAAAAACAACTTATTGGGGTGCCCAAGCAAGACATCGCTTTTGACCGCGTTGTAGATTATCATTTGCGTAGGTCAGGGTTTGAAAAGAATCGCGATCGTTAAGGCGTTTGCAATCCGTCGCTGCAAACATAACATACGCGCCACCTTCATGAGCGTATCTCGAAAGGAGGTTGATTTTCTACGCCCGGAACGTTTGGCCGCCGTTTCCTCTGCGTGACGTTACCAGTCAGCTTTGGAGATAGCGAGTTTAGCAGGCCGTTTTTCTCATCCGTATCGGTATCCCCAAAGAAGGCGCCGCAACTGAGCATGCACGTCTCCAGTCTTTTCTGCATAGTTCAAGGTCTCGTGGCGGAGGACGCAGAGCTAAACTGGCGCTTAGCGGGTTGCGGAAACGATCTGCTGAAACACCCTATTCACCTCACTCTATTCTTCCGAACTACCTTTCCCTTCCCGGCCCTTTCATTCTTCCTTCTTTCTTGCCCTAGTCCAGTTTCCCTTACAAAGGTATGTTTCGAAGTCGAAGTAAATAAATATTGTTGCAGTTTAGGGTTGCCTTCCGGCGCTTTGTGCATTTTAGCAACTTCATTATCCGGTGTTCAGCATTTTGATGTTTGTTATTTTGATAATGCGAAGTTTTGAACTCAACAACTCACCTCTATTCACCAAGAAAAAAAAAAACATAATTTTCAGGACAATCTTTAATATTCTGAGTTGATAAACATCCGCCGGTGACGAAAATACTAAATTGTTTACAACCGAAAAACTCCGGTGGTTGGAAATAATCGGCTTGGGTAAAACCAAAACACTCCAGTCGGTGACTGTTCCCGCCCTAGCGACTGCTAGTTTCTTCGAAACGCCTCTTCTGTAGAAGTTTGTGAAACATTTTATCTCGTCAATCCTCCATCCTTCCAGTGCCTATTCAGAGGTCGGTGTGGTTCTTGGAAGACAACGCCAACAACATTAGTGTCGTTCGGAACCATTGACCTTAGAAACGCGCCTCTTCGCTTGGGGAACTGAGATGCGTTGATTGTTATTTGTTTCTTTTGCCTACTACAGACCATTCAAAACTCGCCTTCTGGGTGCCGCCAACTTCGTCTACTGGGCTGTGAAGCGCGTTCGAGCGTGCGCAATAGCTCTCTAGGCCAAAAGATTGTACACTGCGTATGCGTTCACAGCTCAATGACTTAGGCATTTTTCGTCGGGATAGATACTCCCACGAGAAGAGCGTATGAGATATGTGAATAGAATTGGAAATTTGAAATGTTCTTGTCCAATCGCATTTTTCTTCCTCGGTTATCAACGCTTTTTAGCGTCATGACGAGACGAACAACCATAATACACTGGTGTTTAAAAAATAAGCACCGAAAAACATGCACCGATTTTTGCTCAAAAATAAACACCGGAAAAAAACATACAGCAATCATTACCCATGTCACCTTTTTGGGCAATATGTGAATTTCCTGAAGAACAGCGAGTTATCACCCTCCCCTAGGAATACCTTGACTACAGAGCAGGCGACCCGGTTTTCCCCGCGTCAGATTGCGGTGACCACGAACCGTACGGAGCTCACAGGACTTCCGTGAAAAATATAAAGGAGGCAAAGAACGATCTACTCTGTGCACGTTTCATCCCCGATTTCCACGACCCCAAGGCCGAAGGACGTTTGTGTGAAATATAACAATAACATAAAACTTTGCGTAAAAAAAAAGTTTGTAAAAGAAAGAAAAAGTACAAACAAGCACAACGCATTGACGGACCGCGAGGTTGTGGAACACCTCGCGGTGCGCTTGCCATAGGACGGTTGTCTTGAACACATAGCTCCAAGGTGAATTTTCCACGTGCAAACACACGGAGACCTATCCACCGAGAACCAGGAAAGCGAGGCACGCACACTGACGCCTCGGCGTGCAAAATGAAACAGGATACGGGCGCGGAATACGGCCGCGGAAGAATACCTTGCACAGTGCCGATCCGGCCGATCGCCGAACGGACGATTTCGGATATCGTGGACAGCGAGCGCCACCTCACGGGAAAGAGAGGTACCTTAAAAACGATGAAAACAAGCACCAACACCTTAGTTCTTTATATTCGCTGTAGTTTCGGAACAGATCGACTTACGTGAATATTTTCGATACTATTCGATTCCGTAATAAATTTAGAAGACATTAAGCGACATACTTTTTCCGTTTGCATTTAAATAATTTTGTAAATTCGCTCCGAACGTAAAAGTGCCGAATTAGCAGATTTTGACCATTTTCATGATTTTTTAAAAAAAAATATAATTAAATTTATAATAAAACATTTGTTCCGTTTAATGTCTCAATAATGCCTCAATGTCTTTAAAGCCGAAATGTTCAAGAAGATCCGCGCAGCCGTTATTATGTGAGAATTTTTCTAAGTTTGCGAAAAACCTCATGTATTCTCTATGGGGCTCTGAGGTGCGCCCCCTCTTAAGCTCTGCCACAACTGGCACTACTAGATAGTCATCAAGCTGTTCATGTGAGCCACTTCATCATGCAGCTAGCTGCACAATAGATGTGGGCTCTAAATTTCTCGTTGCATCTGGATGAACTGGTTGCACCACTCTGAATGCAGGTGCAGGCACATGCTTTGCAAGGTCGAAATTAGAGCTCTTATTTTTTTCTAAATAGTAGGAAGCTGAATCTATAAATTGCGTAGTCCTACTCTTGCAACAGCATAGTGACCCTCAACCCATCATCTTGCCTTAAAAAAACCATGAAAAACAATTTTTTTTAATGGTCTGGTTTGGACACGCGTATGAAAAAATAAATTTTATGCGAAAAAAATAGAGCAATATTGACGGCCAAAAATTTATTTGAAATAATTCCCGCAAAGCTAATGACATAACAAAATGGTCATTCGCTCTTTCCACCTCAACGAGATTGTCATTCGCTCTTTCCACCTCAACGTAAAGGCGAAGCCGATCCGCCTCTCCTCCAAGCGCCCGAATGCCGAGAAAAGCAGTTGAAAGGAGGTGACTACCAACTAAATTGCGAGGCACTTCGCGCCATCAATATTTCTTTAAAATAATTCCTTTTTCGCGTCAATTCAGTTTTTGACACGCGTATACCAACCAGACTGCTTAAAAAGCTTTTTTTTTCATTTTAGTTTTTTAAGACCTGATAATTACAACCTTGCTATTTAAGTTGACACCTATATTTTTACGTTGATTTGAAAACAAAAAAATCATGTTTTATGACTTACGGTATTTGCGGCACAAAAATATGTAGTCATAAATGTACCCATATTGCCTCCATATTATTTACAAGTTAAAAATCAAACCGCTGGCCTCCCCCTTCAGCTCACCAATGTCAAATGTACTACTAGAATAACAGTCTAATACCCTGTCATACGAAGGAACATGACAGTTGAACAGAACATGCCATTTTAATGAATCAAGAATTTAAAATAAATCACTCAACTAAAAAAAATTTGTCGAGTAACGACAGTTACTTGCAAATACACTCACATATCGCGGTGACATAACTCACACCCCACTCGCACCCAACAAGCCGAATCTTGGCAAATAAGAACTAACTCAACGCTCTGTGGCATTCGGCTTTGGACCTACTGGGAGGACTTTACTACAGCGCACATCTACCGCCAAGAATGCCATTTTTTAACAGCAAAATGAAATAATCATGAGTTCAAACACAAAAATACCCAATCAGAACCTTTCTCACGGACGATTAGAATAAAAAGCACTTACACAAATAGCACTGTATAGGGCCTTTCGCCATGGATTACACGCTGGACTCGTCGGAGATTCCTGGCCCAGAGTGAGAAACGATCCAAGCTCATCAGATTCTGACAAAAAGTACATTCACTGTAAAAAACATTCCGTCAAATTAATAGACGTTGCCAGTTAATTTTTGATGCCGGTACAATTACCGATGTCATGCATCACGGTCACAACATTAACTATGTATTACGTGCATGACAGTAATGAGGCCCTACGGTTTTCCCCGTAACTTGACCCGTAGAAGCATGGCAGAAAACTATAACTCTCATTCACTGTACTGCACGTGATGCACGGATGCGGGAATTGTTCCGGCATCAGAAATTAGCTGCCATGTTGTCCCTAACTTGCGACGGCAAAGAACCGTAACTCTCAATCACTAAGCTGCAATGACGCACGACGACAGGAATCGTTTAAATTAGCTGACGTGTTGTTCGCACCTTGCAGCGACGGCCAGAGCCTGTTGAACTGCTAGCTGCAGTGACTCAACAAAATGAACGTCTCCGTGAAGAATAATTTTAGCATTTTACTAATATAACTATTGTTCACTTAGACGTCCCTTTGATTAGAACACTGCCGCTAGCAGTTCAACAGGCTCTAGCCGTAACTGTAAGTGTGGACTACACGGCAGCAAATTTTAATGTCGGAATGGTTCCTGCCGTCACGCATGACGTGCAGCTCAGGGATTGAGAGTCACAAATTTCTGCCGCCGCAAGTTACGGACAACATGCCAACTAATATTTGACGCGGGACAATTCAAATTAAATATCTAGCGCCCATGAAATGTGATTATAGGCTGTGGGCCCAAGTTACTTTCAGGAGTTAACGCCAGCTGCGCATCCCAGAAATTAGCAGGTACTTAAACACTGTGTTAGAAATTTGAAGCAAGTGCAGACAAGATACAGTACTAGGTAAAACAGGTTCATACCTTTTTTCTTAAGAAATAATTAGTGGGACACTTCCAGCTTCTATGTGGAAGGCAATCTTTAATTTCCAGAGGAATCAAGTCCATATAAAGAGTTACATATCCTGAAAATCAAAACAAAAAAAAAACAAAAATGTAATGTGATTCGATTATTGACAAAATGTGATGACAGAATAAACCTCCCGATTTCTGGAAACTATGAGTTACACGTAAGCGCAGTGCAGGAGCCTCAGCTGAACTCTAGCCTGCACTATAAAGTGAAACAAACTTGTGGCTTATGCTACGAAACATTTTTAACAAGGGAAGTCTAAAAATGCTTTTGAAGACAGAATTGCTGCAATCAATCAGTTTCTTCAAGCATGCTGTCACGAGTTAATTTCAGAAGTTACTGCCAACTGTACCTCCCAGAGATAATTAAACACCGTGTTAGTAGGAAATTTCAAGCAAGTGCACATCAGATTCAGTACGAAGTAAAACGTGTATACCTCTATTCTTGAGAAAACATTAGTGGGCCACATCCAGCTTTCATGTGCTAGGCAATCTCTAACTTCCAGAGCAATCGAGTCCATATAGAGAACTAGAGAACCTGGAACACAAAAAAAAAAATTGGAATGTGATTAGGTTCTGGACAGAATGCAATTACAACCTAAACCTCCCGATTTCTGCAAACTATGAGTTACAGATAAGCGCATTGCAGGAAAGGCAGATTCATTCTGGCAGGCACAGGACAGTGAAACCAACTTGTGACTTATGCGATGAAACCATTTTAATAATAATAATAATAATAAATCTTTATTTGCACGTGCCCACAAACAACTTTACAGTCTGATCCTGTGGTGCACAAAAAGGAAACTTTCACAACACACTATATCAAACATTAAATACATTAAGTACATATCACAATAAAAATATACATAAATATAGATTACAAATATACGAAAGTGGAAATAACAAATGCTTGCGATATTTATGTGAAAGACATCCAGTTGCGAACCATCAAGATAAAATCATTAAGGGAAACGAAAATGTCGAGGTGATGTTCCTTATTGAAGGCCAATTGAATTCTTGACAAAGGGGATATAGAAGACATGCACGAGGGATAAAACGTTGACACAGTTCGACTCATCCTTTGCGGAACATGAAAGTCTATGGATTGCAGCAGAACCATTGAATTGACATGACCATGAACAACTTTATGAAGAAAAACAAAATCCCTGAACTGCCTCCTCATGGCAAGTTTACATAGTGAAAAGCGGTTAAGCAATGTTTCATAGTGATAAAAACACCTCCTTCCAATATAGCGGTCGTACACTATTCATATCATCCGTCTTATCATTTTAACAAGGGAAGTTCAAAAAAATACATTTGAAAATGAAATTGCCGCATTCAATGAGTTTTTCAAGCATGCCTTAAAAAGATAATTTCAGAGGTTACTGCCAAGTGCACCTCCCAGAGATAAACAGGTGCTTGAACACCATGTTAACCATGTTACTAAGACATTTCAAGCAAGTGCACACAAGATGCAGCACAGAGTAAAACATATTCATATCTTCATTCTTGAAAAATAATTAGTAGGTTACGTCTAGCTTTCAAGTGGAAGGCAATCTTCGTAGCTTGCACAGCAATCATGTCTATATGAACAACTACAGAACCTCGAAAACAAAGAAAAAAATGCGGAATGTGGTTAGGTTCTGAACAGAATACAATAACAAACTGAAGCACCCGATACCTGCAAACTATGAGTTACCCGTCAGTGCACTGCACGTGCCAGTGTGATTTGAGAAAGCCGTACTAAACCCAAATGAAATTACTTGAAAGGGGCCAGGATACAAAATTTAGGCAAGTTAGAGTATTCGTTACATGACAGCGCTATAGGTTATTTGACACAAAGAAAACCTTTCAGGATATTTAACGCTCCAATAATTAATTTTATTTTAATGTTTCTGGTTTTTATCTGGTGGCCAGGGTACCTGGGTGACCCGGCGGTACCTGAACATCCGACTCGGAGAATACCAAAGCTCATTGCAAGGGACCGCATACTCGCACTAGAGTTCTCCAGGAGTTGCTGGAGAACTGGAGTTCTCCAGTACCACTGTATTGTTTAAACACCAAGACCAAATGTGTTGATAAATGAAGGAAACCTATTACATAATAAAAACAAACCATCTTGCATGAGCCAACCTTCACTGACTCCATTTAACAGTGAGATTCATTTTCTGTATCTGGGTTAGCATGTGAAGTGTGAAATGAAGAAGAACAAAGTGCAAAATCTACGGTGCGCCCTATGCCCGAGCGAACATAGTGTCATCTACACATTGCAGTGAAAAATCAATTGCTAGTCAGCGCTTATCCTGTGTAGTCCTTCCTTTTTGCCCTCATCCCTTTAGTGCTGTTTTTAACGAAGAAAATTTTGAATCCATTATAAAGTGAGAGAATCAAGATTCAATGAGCAAAGTTTTGATATTAAACGACAGTGAGATACATGATCGAAAGCCTTAGATTAGTCAAAGAATATGGGGTCATATATGGGACTTAGTGTTCATATTATCATAATTATCATGGGCGAACTCCACCAACTGCCTCCCACATGAATATCTTTTACGAAACGTGTATTGATATCGGTAGTAAAAGTTGTTAGATTCCATATGCGATGTTACATGAGAAAATAGTTCGAGCTCTAATAGCTTGCACACAACGCTGGTTAATGATACGAGACGGTAGTTTCCCGCCGAATGACGGTCGCCACTTTTGTAGATTGGAACGACATTCCCAACCTTCCACTCGGGTGATATGCAACTGGTGGATGATTGCTGTAAAAGTAGACTGCATATTACTGCGTGCTTAGGGGTAGCCCAGTGGGCACCGCGCCGGACTGTCACGCAGAGGTCTCGTCCCGGGTTTGAATTCTGGGACCGGCAGATGTTTTTATTTCCTCCTAAGACGATGCTTCTAGAAAATTCGAGAAGGCCATGGTTAGTTCTAGAACAGAATGTTCTAGTACGGAATGATCTAGTGCGGAATGTTCGAGTACAGAATGTTCTAGAAAGGAGACTGCTATAAAAGAAGCCACGCCTGGCCTTATGCAGTCAGTTATCACTTGCGCTCGACCCTGTTGTATTGACGACACTCAACGCCTCCGACGTGCTGTTGTTTCCCTTTAATTTGATCAAAGTTCGCCCCATTAAACGTTATTTTTGTTCAGTTCAATATTTCATTGGTTACACTCTTGGTATTTTTGAGAATTTTTTTATTCACTGCGTCAACACCAACCGAGCTGGAAATTTTGAGGTTATTATTAATACCGCAATTTCAGGCGGTGTTATAGAAATGAAGTCCATACACCTAAAATATACATCTGGTACGAAAGGTAAGGTGGAAATATCTCCATCAGTAAAAGTAGACGAAAAGAAATTGCTGAAAACCGTTCAGCGTCCAAAATAACACTGTCATCATTGTTCATCAATAGTATTGAACGGGATGACTGATATAGAAAATAGGTTTCGAAAACGTTTTTCGGTTATTCTTTAATATTGAAGGCAGGTCAGAGTTATAAAATTTGTCTTTGAAGAAATTCAAACATTCGATACAGAGTTTGGCCCAAGAGTTATATTTGGACTAGGCTGCCTCAAAATTTTAACTTTGGCTATCTTAAATGGTCTTTTCTTTCTGTTGCCCTAGTTTTCAGTATCTTCTTGTACCGGGGTTTATTGCTGTCTAACCAAATACGAACGCAAGGAACAAAGGCAAGAATAAACTCTCGTAACTTTTGTTTGTAAAGAAACTAGTGTTCATTAAATGTACAATCAAAAAAATTCACAACATAATTGTCAGAAACTTTAGAGAGAGCTGTGTTAAATTTATCACAATCCGCCTTATTATAATGCAGTATAAATATAAAAGTGATTTTTGTTTTAGGCGAAAGTAACATATTCATGTGAATCGGCGCTAAATCCGTCAATGAATGAAACCGACGTCACTATTTCAGGATCAGATGCTAGACAAAGATCAAGAATGTTGTCAAGACAAGTGAATTGATCAATAATTTGAACAAGATCAAAGTCAAGAGTCAAGTCAATAAATATCTGTGTCCTGTGAAGGTGTGAAGGTGAACCTAAAGTAGGGCAATCAGCGCTGGGAAAATGAAAGTCTCCGAAGAGCAACTTCTTGTTGTAAGTAAAATCCTCTTTCAATACAAATAATACCTTCTGCAAATCACTAAAGGACTTTCCATCACAATCAATAGGCCTATAACACACACCAAAATCACACCATGAAGGCTGACGCTGGACTAGTCAATGATACTCCTGAATGGCTATCTACATGGACAACGCCTGTACATGTGTTTTTCTTTGTCGCAATCAATATGCCTTCCAAAGATAAAGAAGGGGCCTTTATGTCGTCGGTCCTGACGATCGATTTCGAAGTTGGAACTGATATCGCGTATTTCATTGTCAGTATGTTCAGGTTTCAGACACGTTTCGGTCAACACGATGATATCTGTTTTGCTATCGGTTATGAAACCACATAGTTGTTCACGCTTAGAAATAACACTTCCTTTGTTAGTGAAAGACAGAAACAGAGTTTGTGCTCGCATTGCATTAGCGGTGAAAGCCCGTGCACAATGTGTGCGATTAGGACTGCCTTTGCGTTGCAATCTGGATTCCCTGATGCAATCAAATACTCTGTCATATTGAAAAAACTTTATTAATTTTTAACTTGTCGAAACAAAACTTTAAAGGAAACCTGTTTTCCCTTCGCGTATTTGAGTTACTTCTTGCCTGACGAACTTTTAGGGAAAAATGCTATCTGATGGCAAAAGTAGCCTTTTAGCCATGCCCCAACCCCAGTATGTCATTCTTGTCTTTGAATCAAAAGATTTTAACAATGATGGGACAATGTTTGCTTGATAGAAATTTGCCCCAGGGATGCGATCTTACGATGAGGTCTGTAGTAATGTCAATTCCAAGCTGCGTTGAGGCGAGAACGTTCCATGTTTCATTGCTATCGTCTCTGATACCGTAAAACGGTAGTTTACAGCATCTAAGTCTATTCGCAGCATCATCCCATTGGGATCGCAGATCGTGAATTTGAGATGCAACAGCACTCTCAGTTGGTACGGCATTAGCCCCAGCCACTTGGGTTTTAGAAATGTCACCCTCAATGGCGATCACCCCCGAGGATAAATGCTGCACAGTATCATATGTTGCTTTTTATTTTTCCCGGGGCTCCTTTATTTCCCAAAGTATGACACCCTGCGCTGTCTGAGTATGAGTATGACTGTGGGGTCGCGTATGAGTATGAGTATGACAAAGTATGACTGTGGGGGCGCGGAGCTTTTGCACATCGCGGAGCCTGGCGTTTTTGTCGCGGGGTGCGCGTGCCGGGGGGGTGTCCCCGGGGTCTCTCCCTCGTGTGAATGCCCCTTATCAGACCTTATTTATTTATTTTTGATTGGTTTAAACCTGTTATACCGTTTGGTGGTGCAGGTAGAGAGACAAATGTTATTTTTGTTTATTTTTGCTCTCACTTAGAAATTCACCAAATTCACCCTGCGCTGCTCTCGCCTTTGAACTGCAGCAAAAACATTTGCGAGAAGGTCTCCCATAGGTACTGTCACAAGAGCGTCATTGTCAGGTCCGGGGTTTGATTCCACATTACTCGATAGCATTAAAACGGTACCCTGCAAACTTTCGGACCTGACGTCCCGAAACCAAGAGCACACGGGACGAAAACGTCAGAACCAATCACAGGGGCACAATACCACTAGAAGACAAAAGTTGCTAGAATGATGGCAGGCTGAAATTTTCAAATAATCAACCTGCAGCAAAAAGATGCTCGAGCGCTCCATCACTGCTGTGGTAGCGTGCCCCGAATGACCGCCATAGGATAGCGGCTTCTGTAGAGGCATCGCAGCTGACGACCAGTGTTGGCAGGCTCATAATGCTCCAAATTTGAAATCCAGCAGGACCGGTTCCGGGAGCCGCTGTTTTTCCATGGTTGGCTCGAGAATGATCGGTGCCGTGGCTTCCGGTGGTCCGTCCAGCACATGGGCCCCGTCATTGCTGGGGATGCGCAGAAGTATAATCTGCAGCAAAAATATGCGTGAGTGCTCCATCATGGCTGTGGTACATGCCCCCCCCCCCCCCACCCATTTCAGAATTTTGGAGCAGGCGATTCTGGTTCATCACTTTGTAAAAAGCGATGCAAGTACTATGGAAAACTCTGTAGTTTCTCAAATGGCCATAAAAACTATTTTAAGTGCGACTATAACGCAGACACATATTTGCAGCAAAAATATTGTTGTTGGAAGTGTTGCAATATAAGGGGATAGAAAGTAAAAACACAAAACGCCTTTAAATCTCGATGCATTTACTAAATCAGTCCTGTCTTCTACAACTGCAGGGCAACAAAACTATTTTAACAGAGCGAATAAACCACACTTCGCAAGATGCATTTTTCCTTAAAGGGATGGTGAACCGGAATTTGGATTTCAGAAAACATTGCAGAAGCTAAAGGTGGGACGCTACAATGCCTACAACACTACTCGTAAGGCGATATCTCAAATGAACGGCCGTATGTTTGGAAAAAGAGGTCCAGATTGAACGAGGCCGGCGAGGCACGTGACGTCAACGGATCTCGTTTCCTCCTCTCTTAGCTTCGCCCCCTCGAGTCGGCGAGTACGGGAAAAGGCGAGACTGTTCCCTCATCGTCTCGACTCTTCTCGGAGAAACCATACGTCAACATATCTGTCAAATGCGCCTCTTTTTTTAGAAAATACGGTCATCCGTTTGAGATATCGCTATATGGGTGATGTTTTGGTGTTTGTAGCATTCCTTTGCACGCTTTTGCCGTCATGTTTTGGGGAATCATGATTTTGGTTCAGCACCCATTAAAAATGCAAATATAGCGAGAAAGGATCATACGAGTGTTCATCAAGTAATCAGGGCCACTGGAACAATGATTGACATCTCTCTTCCTCCCATGCAAGGCATCAATAATCATTCCAGCCAATGGGAAGCAACTATGAAGGGAAAGTAAAGGTTGGACACGCTTCTCGGAAAGTGGCTACTTTTCGCTCGAGCACATATTTTAATAGTCGCTTTTACGTAAGGAAATATAAGCGAGTATCTTGGGGTTCCTCAATTTTATTAGAGGACAAAATGTTTTATGTATATGGCAGAGTGCTTGCTCAGCTCACCGTGGGACAGAAGCGGTTCGTGTACCTCCGTTCTATTTATTATCGAGCGGTAACTCATCATATCTGCTGAAAGTATTTAAAAAATCATAGTGGAAAACGCAGGTGGCATGTCATTGTCTGCTTCCAGCCAGCATCTAATGACGTCGGTGGCCCCATCCTGGGGTACGTTATGCAAGCACGGCCGTCGTTCACCCGGTAGGCCTACCTCGAAACGAACGAACCACTGGTCTCTATCACAATTGCTGGATCGCGCATCCCCGCTTGCTCGCTGCAGCGCGAGTGCGGCCACCAAACGGCCATCTTGCACGTCGAAAAATTGCGCTTTTGGAGCGTTCTGGAGGCAGGTGGCAGCGTGCTGAAGAAATGTTTTTCTACTCGTTCGTCGTCATTTGCGGAAGAAGTTCTTTAAAACCCTGTGTAAGCCGGAAATCTTGTAGTTGGGAAAACTTGGAAATGTTTACAGCAGCACAGAGCCACAGGAAAAAGGCACAACTTGTCGAAAGCAAGTTTCGCCGGTCTAGCGGCGTGATCAAAGCTTCCTTGGCCCGCCGAAGCGCTGCGTTTGTGTGCCTTCGCATCCTTCGATAACTATCAAGAATTGACACCGTGTGGATGTGTTTTGTGAGTGCTATGTGCGTGAAGCGATATGTGCTTCTGGAGGAGCGTTTTACGCTACTCCGATGACTGTATATCTAACTTCCTGCACTCGCGGTCCAGAAAGAGCTTGATCCAGCATCCTGTGGCAACGAATGAGGGGGGGGGGGGGGGGGGTACACATCGCGACACTGTTAACGCGAACACGACATCGGCGCATTTTCACATTTTACTTCTAAATAGTATTAGCGAGCATGAAATGTTTCCGCTTACATTATATAACTAAGTGAGTTCTTTCCGTAGCAATATTAACTTGAATGATATCCCTTAGTTTCAAAGCGAAAAACTGGAAAAACCGGCAATCACTTGTTCGCGCTAACAGTGTCGCCCTCTGTACTTCTTTTTTTTTTCGTCGTTAGACGGTTTACAGAATATTGTGCACAACAGCTCCTCATCACTGATCATTGCTGACTCATTATAAACCTACTTTATTGCACGTGACGTTTGAGCGCGACTCGCTTAATTGTGATTGGTCAAGAGACTGCACACGACCGTATGGGTCGCGCTTCAAAATTTTTTTTCTTGCTGTCTTGTAGTTTTGCCTTCCAAAATCCTGCTTGCTCCACAGTGTTACTCTATTTGTGCGGCCATGTGATTCATTAGAGTACATACAGAACATGGTTAATAGCCATGGTTAATAGTGAATAAGAGCAGGCCGTACATATTTTTCCCCCTTTATTAATAGCAACTCGCCGGAACAGCTGGACGATTCAAAATTCCGTGTCCGATATATGATGCAAAGACATCTACGCTCTACGCACCTTCAAAACGTTGCCGCGGCGTCGATTCTTGATTGGTATCGAAGCGTGCGAAAGAAGAGAGACGCAGCGCTTTGGCGTGCCAAGGAAGCCTTGATCACGCCGCGGCGAAACTTGCTTTCGCCGAGATTTGCCTTTTTCCTGCGGCACTGCGCTTCGTAAAACTTTTCACGTAATCTCAGCAGCAAGTACCACGGCTTACAGAGTGCTTTAAATAACTCGTTCGGCGACTGACGACGAACGAGCAGAACCCGTATCTTCCGCACGCTGCCGCCAGCCTCCGCAACGCTCCAAAAGCGCAATTTTTCGACATGTAAGATGGCCGTTTGGTGACCGCATTCGTGGAGCGGGGAGGCGCGATGTGAAACGAACAAACTGCCTAAGATAATAACTTTTTATATATATACATAGACTAAAAAACATGACATGCCCTCTTAAATCATGCGAGAGCGCCCATTATAATTATTCAACGAGCGCGGTTCAGTGTTTTTTTTATTTTTTCCGTTCTTTTTACGGCACCCGAAAGCGAAAAGGTACGAACAGGAAGTGTTCGGAAGAAAGCAGAGCAAACCAAACTCCCATGGCAATAAGCCCTTGTCTTGCAGACATCCATCGAGTTGAGTCTGATGTGAGGATCCGTTGCCCTGGTGCAACTGAGTGGAGAAAGCGGAAGGAACAAGGGGGGGGGGGGTGTTGAGCTCTTTGTCTGACACAACACGCGCTATACCGTTAAGGTACGCGTCTCTCACTCCTTCTGCACTTCGATTATCTCTCAAGGTGCAAGCGAAAATGAGCTACTTACCGTTTAAGTGCGGATTACTGGTGACAGGTGATCTCGGCGACAGCGAAGTCAACTAAGAGCTGCCGCCCTTACAGCCTGTGGTGGTTCCCGCGCGTGCGAGCGTACGGAGCGGTGCCGACGGTGCTGCAAGTAAACATCACGTGACGGACGTCTTCGTCCGCGAGCTAAGTGCGCCGGCTTTTGGGTGGATCTCCCGCTGCCGCTCCGATGCCGAAATGCCCCAAAGCAGAGATCTCCACATTCGCACGAATGGCATGTAACTAGAGACATTCCCCATCAAGAACACTATCCCTGGAGCAAATGTGGCGTGTGTTACGTGCTTTTGCTTGAAAATAGAGGGAACACAGACCTGAGCTAAGAAGTACGTGAAGCCGCACATTTACTGACTCGTAACGTCATGTCGCCTCGACGGCGGCGTTTTGCCCGTGCGCGCCTCTCAGAGCTTTCCTGTTTTGAAAAAAAGCTGTTAACTTAATTTTTTTTTCACAGTTTATGTTTGTTCGCGGGCTGGATCCGTCACTCCTTAGCTGAGAGCGTAGAGAAAGCTAAGGCGCTCGGTAAACCAATCGCACGTCTGTCTTTAATCACGTGATCACGCTGCCCTCTGTAACCACGGGCCGAGAGCGGGGCGGGTGATAACTGGTCCGTCGGGCGCTAAGCTCCCACGGTAATGTCAGCCTAGGAATGAAGAGTGTCCTTATCAACGACGGCGAGTCCTCTTCGCTCACAAAGAAGAAATTTGGAGAGATTGGTGATGGAGTGCGGCAGTGCGGGGAAAACGGGAGGGGAACTGTTCTCTTATTACCCTCTCTTGCCCTTTCCAAAGGAGAGACAGAGTTCTTGCACCAGGCCGAGCCACCTTGTAATCAACCCATTTCGAGGCCGTCGGAGCGCTCTTCCCCTGCACTGAAAGGGCGCTCGAATTCTTCCGTTTGTCCCTGCTGGTATTTGCTTGCCAGGTATCCAAAAACCAATGTGGTAGAGATATCTTAGAAATGGCAGCTCTAGAGCAAGAAGACAAAAAGGGTCTGGCAGACGCGACGCTCCGAACTGAGCTTGAAGCCTAATGTCAAAATAAAAAAGAGAATGATAACTCAAAAGTCTGCCAACGAAAAAAAAGGCGATGTAAATTTCAAGAAAATCGTCAGCCACTTTGGCGTTCCCTCGGAGCACCAGCGAAGCTAACTAGCTTAATCCTCGAAATAAACAAAACAGGAAAACATGCGCACAAAAGAAAAAAGAAAACGTGCACGCAAACATGTGGAGTGCGACATATCGATAGTCTAAAATGCCAACCACATGGGGGCGATCGTACGGCTGCAGCATTATAGCCACTCGTACAGAATTCCTGTGCGCGCTTCAACCAGCATTGTTCAATGTCATAAACTAAATGTTGAGGGTCTACAATTGAAGGCACCCAGGTAGCACGCAAGAGGAATGCCCAACTTGGGCAAAGGTCTGGCAAACATAAGGGCTCAACTTTGGCGCAGTTAGGTTTTTGCACCATGGCAATCATCAGGGCCAAAGTATGGTGCCTAAATATAGCCTTAGTCGGGCGATCCTAGGGCATGCCAAAGCTTGGCTCTTCTCTGGTACGCCAGAGGAGCGCTGAAGTTGATGCCTTACTTGAGCCATAACTGCCAAAGCAACGCCGAATTCGGGTATTTCGGACATGCCAAGTTTGGCCTTTTTCTGGTCCGCCACAGTCCCAACAAAGTAAGTGCCAGACATAAACCATAACTGCCTGAGCAACGCCTAATTTGGGTATTTCTGCCACGCCGAGTTTGGCTTTTCTCTGGTCCGCCACATTTGTGCCAAAGTAAGGGCCAGACTTGAGCCATAACTGCCAAAGCAACGCCTAATTTGGGTATTTCTGACATGCCAAGTCTGGCTTTACTCTGGTGCGCCACAGTTCTCCCAAAGTAAGTGCCAGACTTCAGCCATAACTGCCGCAGTAAATCTTAATTTGCAGATTCGCAGCATGCTTAAGTTTGGCTCTTCTCTGGCTACCCACTCTAGTGCCAAATAAGTGCCAAAAGTGGCAAAAAAAAAAGCCGAGAGGCCTGCCCAAGTTCGGAATATCTCTGATGTGTCACAGAAGTGCTCTTTCACGCGCCCTAGAAGAGAAATAAATTAAATAAGCGTTGGAAACAAGATGGTCAGATGGCATCCCTTCTTTTCCCAAGCAGCATGGCAATACTTTGCAGTATCGTGCCAGTACATGCCGAAAGTCGGTTCCAATATCGCTCAAATGTCCAATTTTGCACTACCGTTTGATATCCGGCAGGTATTGCCGTACAGACGTTTTGCCCCGGCCTAGCGTTCGCGCAATATTGTGCGAATACTCTACGATGCGTCTGCTCCGTATTGGCCGAAAGTCGTGCAAGTATGTGTACGTTACATTTCATTTTGTTGCATATCCAATCACATACACGGACAAGCAAAATGTTTTCGATAGCGACCAGAAATTTATTAAACCACTATCATTACACAGAGTGTATTCTCGACATATTTACAAAGCTGACACTTCTCTGTAAAACGAAAAGCAAATTATAAAATGTAATTAACACTGTCCTCATGCCAAGCAAAACTCATCACAAAAAAACGCGGAGATTGAGAGGAAAGCAGGACTACTATCAGAAGCATGCTTGTAGTGTACTTACTAATAAGTGAACGATATCACGTAATTCTCGATAGATGCATCGTCCAACTCAGGCACCCACAAACACACTCGAGAAAGAAGTTTGCGCACATTCAACGGGCGTCTCGTCGTCGGGGAAGAGCAGTTTTTGTCGAAGAGTGTACAACAAACACGTCACAAGAGTTTCACGAACTCCGGTGAAAAAAAATGGCTGTTACCGAAAAATTGGCATGGACGCATTCCGGCCCTTTAGACAAAAAAACACGGCCGTGTCTGCAACACCCGAAAGCAACAGAACACTGAAGAGTGCATTTCAAAAACCGGACCTACGTGGCCCGCCTATTTCTATAACTAGGCAAACGGCGAAAACAACAGCCGCAGAGATCACATCAGCGTGACAGAGAGACTCACGTGACAAAATTTCGTCCAAACGTTTTTGTCCCACGAGTCCTACGTTGAGTGGTCACGCGGGTCACGCGTTTCGCTCCACCCGTTTGATTTGCTTAAAGTGGCTGTCGCGCTCGCTGACAGCCACACGAAGACACAAAAGTAGGTGGGGAGGATTTGCAAAAGGCGAGGTCGAAGGGGCATCAACAACGCATGATAGGAAAGGCTGCTTCCGCCGGTGACCTTGTCGCCTTGCCTAGTCTCTCAGCGTTCGGCTTCCATTGTGGCCCTCAGAACGATAATCTCCTTTCTTGAGAGCGAAATGAAAGGTGTGCTTATGTTTTGCGGGCTTGTTGCCATCCGATAGGCCTCAACTATTTCTCTCCCGACTCGCTCGCAGTGGCCTACCATGGATGTCGTGCCGGCGAAATTAGGAGCGCAGCCGGAACATTTCCTCCCGTGAATGACGATCGGGTGCTGAGAATCCAAAGAGCTCTTTCGGCGTCCATTTGATGTTCTCGGAGTCGGTCGTTGAGGCATCGCCCCGTTTGCCCGATGTACCTGGCCCCGCAGGACAGGGGGATCGCGTACACTTCCTCCGTTGCTCTCCTTCCCCAAGATTTGCCTTTCCGGTACTCCCATGGAGCAGGCGGGCTTTGACCTTGTAGCCGAAAATAAATGGCGTTGATGTTGAAAGATTGTCCTGTGTGTATCGTCCCTTTTGTGTCCCCACTTTCTAAATGTTTAAAAAGTACCAACAAGCCAAAATAGTTCAAGTTCCGGGATTTCATATTCATTTCCCAAGTGTGATGCGGGAGCCGCTCCACGGGGCCCAGTCGTTTCCGCTTTTTGTTACCGGCACCGAACAGCGAAATAAGACTTATGTAATCCACACCAGTGTATCTATATTTAAAGCCAGTCAGATCTGTACCACAAATATCGATATCCGGAATGCTACATGGTGCTTCCGCTGTCCGTTACAAACTCTTTGATGAACAGCGGAAAAGAGCAGCGGTCTTGAATGTTCCCTCATATAGAAAACCTTCCTCTCGAGAGGGCTTCGGAGAGCGAGGTTAAAACTTGTTAAGGATGTAGTGAAGCCAGGTTTATTTAATGACTAAAAAAACGACCGCATAACAAGTTTGGAAATCATCGTCAACAACTTTACCAAACGCTCTGGTTCCGCCATTTAGTTCCTCTACGGCGGTGAAAATAAGGGAGCCCTAGCGTCGTGTACCATTACCCTGGCTTACCGCCATGTATACGTTGTTTGAACTTACACATGGCTTCGAAACGAACGACATCTTCAGGGCGACGCTTTATGAAATGATCGTCACGTGGCGTATACAATAGGCCGCGCGAAGCCAACCTCTTGCGTCACGGAGAGAGGATTTCCTTTTTGTTTGCTTTTGATCCGAATGTGAAAAACATACTTTTTGTATATATACCTGTTCCTACGATCAGTGAGTTCGGGCTCAGCAGTAACTTAAAACGAGCCCCCCAAGATATAACAAGGCCCCAAAAAACATCCCTGGGCTACAGAGCAACCCTAAGTACTCATGTAACAAAATATAAACGCACATGGGCGTCAGCACCCGCTCATACACCCGTTTACACACTTATCTATTAATTTATTGTTTGATATATGTGCAGCAAACACATTGAGTGCTTATTACTTGGATAAAATAGTGTCCCCACTCCAATAATCTTCCTGTCGCAGGTAATAACTAAGTAAAGAAATACTGAATTATAAACCCGTCAAGTCAGGCTGTACCAACTGACTTATTAAGACATCCTTAGTTAAACATATAAAATAGCGCAAGAAGACAAGGACAAGAAGTATACGGGACAAGCACTATGCTTGTCCTGTATACGTTTTGTCCACGTTTTTTTTTGCGCCATTTTATATATTTAACAAAGATGCACCAACTAGCCCAACAACGTACCCTACTAAAACATCCTTGCCCATCACCCCCCCCCCCCCAAAAAAAAAAGCGGATAGAAAAAAAAAAACGCTTCCCAGAGAAGAAAAAAAAAAATATCTGCACCGAACAGCGTCGACCATGCGCTGTACCCATACCGGTGTCAACTGTCGACAGCCCGTGATATCGCGAGGAGAAACTAACTCTGGTTACAGTTACTCTCGAGAACGAGGGAGGGTTAAGTGAGAGTATCATCGAAAAAAGCGGTCGCGAAAGAGTAACTTTGATGAAGAGAGCTTTAAAGGAGAGTAAGTTAGGATACTTACTCTCCTTTGACGCCTTTTTTCTTAGAGTATAATGTCTAATCAGTATCACGGCGCTCCCTGATATTGGCCTGTGTACCTACGCGTGAGTACACAAATACTGTGCAATCTGCGTTTGGAAAATCGGCATTGTTTAGTCCAGCTGCAGCAAAACATTCGGCCCAGCTTTTGACTTAGGAAATGAAGATACACCCAAAAGTAAAATAAAAACTTGCGAGCACAATTGAATTTGATTTTCATTTAATTCAATTGCAGACAACCTGCGTACAATCAATACCTCATGAGTCATCAATCTCCAAATATAAATAAACCAACGCCAACGGTACCTGCCCTGATCACTTAACTCTTGCATATGTTAGGAAATCGATGTTCTAAGGTGAGAGATGCTAAAGGCGCTCTTACACTCCGGCATCCAGCCTAACAAACGTGGCATAGCGTAGTGCGCACAGTTGCTGATCACTAGCAGATCTCGAGTTTCTGCTCGCCGGTCAATGAAAGGTGCACGTTATGCGCTAAGCTACATCCGCTGCACTCAGCGTCGGAGTAAAACAGACCCGTAAACGTACTACTAGGAAGTGAAGCCTAAGTTTGACACTCGCTTGGTGATTGGCGACCGAAACCGCCAAATGGCCACCGAACGTTAACACAGTAAGCATAAATCAGGCACTTGTTAGAAATTTAGTCCCTGAAATTTCAGAAGGCAGCTGAACAATCAAGATATAAATCCTAACTTCGCGACTTGTTTTGAAATTTGGGTCTAAAGATTCCAGATGGGAATCGAACTCCCATGCAGTAAGCATCAGTCTGGCACTTGTTTGGCGACTGGTTCATTCTTGCCAGATCACAGCCGAACTATTAGGAAGTGAAGCTTAACTTTAGCACTTGTTCGGCTATTTGAGACCTAAAGTGCCAGATGAGTCCCGAACGGCCAGGTATTAAGCCCAACTCTGGGCACTCGTTTTGCGATTGTCGCCCAACGGGGCCAGATCAAAGCCAAACTCCGGGAGTGTTAAGCCTAACTCTGGTACTTCTTTGGCGAATTAGGGCCAAAATACCCAGGCTGAAAATAGGTTTTTCAGGCAGGCGAGCTAATAAAGGTAAACATTTCTAAAAACCAAGACTGGGGCTTCAAAGAGAAGACAACCATCTGACATCTCACCTTTTGCCAAAGGAGGACATTATTCGCTCTGCTTTGGATTATTCGAGCCTCTTAAGGACGATAACTCAAATACAGTTGCCACATTGAGGCCCAAAGCTCAGTCCTACCTGGCGGGCTGCCTGAGCTACTTCTAGTTTGACTGTTAGGTATATGCAATGCCGGACTGTGCGTCAGCCCTATAAAAAATTCCGGCAATAACTTCCACTGACATTCGGTGAAAACTGGTCAAGTTTCACCAGTTTTCGTTCGTAACCAGCGTAGTTTATCATCTTTGCTGGATTATTTGCCGGCAAATAAATTTCGCTGGACTTTCACCGGCAGCGGGCCTCCAGATTTCGCTGGAATGTCACCGGCACCCACTTTTGTTTACCAGACGACCCGGTTTAGCTAGAAATCTTACCCGAAACGGGTGACTGGCTTCCCCGTTTACCGAACTTCACTGGAAGCCGACGCGAGGGGAGGGGGAAGCCGAGACAGGCCGGGGACTGGGTGTGTAATTATGGTGCCTAGAACGCACCAAAGACGAGTCCGCACGCACACTCTCCCCCTCGCATTTGGTTCTTGGGAGAAGTGTGAGAGGGTCTTTTTGCTGGCTCTTTTGAAGAAAACTTTTTTTTTTTCCATTAACGAGTAGCAGCCGGCCAGGAGCGGACGCTCAGCCTCAGTTTCGCTTACCATGGTGCGACCTGTATCTTTTAGAGCAAATGGGGGTGCGGATGAAAACAAAATATAATTCAGTGACCTGTTTCCTACGCCTCTTTGTCCGTCCGGCTTCAGAAGCATAGATCGAGCAATGAAGACTGTGCTCAAGATTTGGCAATGGTGGCGTAGGTTCGTTTCGTGCGTTCGTGCTTTTCACTAAGCGTGCTACTGTGTGTATGTGTCCGCGTGGTGCACCCGTGGCGACGACATCAGCGACGACATCGTGACTATGCCCGTGATTTCTCAACGGCGGCGTATGTTCGTTCCACGCATTCGTGGTTTTCGGTTAGCGTGCTACTGAGGGTGCGAGTCCGCGTGGTGAACCCGCGGCAACGGCATCAGGGACAGCTTCGTGACTGTGCCCGTGATTTCTCAAAGGCGGAAGATGTTTGTTCCGCGCATTCATGGTTACGCTTAGCGTGCTACTGAAGGTGTATATGTGTTGGCGTGGTGTACCCGAGGCGACGGCATCAGAGATGACGTCGTGACTGTGCCCGTGATTTCTCAACCGTTGCGGATGTTGGTTCCGCGCGTTCGTGGTTTTTGCTAAACGTGATACTGAGAGTGCGTGTGTGTTCGTCCGTGTGATGAATCTGCTTGGTTTTGTTAGTTGAACTATCGTACATCTAGAAATTTACCCAGCGGCATTGTGAGTATCTTAAAAAATATTTTTGCGACCAAGAACTCAGTTGTTCCTATTTGGTCTAATTGCTTTCGTCTACAGCTCTGCCAATTGTTTCACTGGTATCGACCCTGTTAAATAAATACATGAAACCTTCAGGTCTATATGAACTAACCGCTTTAATTGTTACCGAATTGTCCAGCATCTGGTAAACATACAGCACCAAGGGTTCACAGACTTCTTCCTAAGTGCCTTCCGTTGACGACGAAAAGATATATAAAAACCCGGTAAGTTCCGGTGAATAGCGACAAATCCGCTGACTTTCAGTGATTTCTAGTGATTCCGAGTGACTTCCGGTAAATTCAGATTTTACTGGAAGTGAAAAGAGTGCCATAATCCAGTGAACAAATATTTTACTGAAAATGAAATTCCGGTAAAAATTTCGGTGACATTCTGGTGAAAAATTCGGTAACATTCTGATAAAAATATCCGGTGTCATTCCGGTAAAAATATTCGGTGACATTCCGATAAAAAGTCTGGTGACCTTCCGGTACATTTAGGCTTTACCCGAAGTGAAAAGTGTTCCATAATCAGGTAAATTAGTTGTTTACTGGAAATGAAATTGCCGTAAAAGTCATTTTCACTGGGGATGTCCACCGGATCCCGCCAAGGCATATCAAAACGTATTGTGAAATGCGTCATGCCACGAGCATGCCGTCAAACAAAAGAACGTCAGTTGGTATTCCTTGAATTCGTGAGTTTCCTTGTTTCTAATATCTTTTGGTACCGATTATATAGCATAACCCGAAATATTTCAGACTTGGGTTGCAACTGTGTTTTTGTCCTAACTAACTCAAAGCTCCCGGCTGCTTCTTGTCACAACGCCATGTTGATTTACAATGCCTTGTCTTCCATTTCTACCCTCAAAGCCTCACAGCACATCTCCCCATTGTAAAACAGAAGTATATTTTTAGGTTAAACTAGTCTTTAACTGCGTGTAGTGTACGCCGTTTATCCGATGTCGGGTTCCAAAGTTTTTTTTTATGATTTCAGTCTCTGTGAGATGGAAACTGTTTTTCAAATTGTAGCTGTGTCGGTGTCTACTAAGTACGATCTCGGACTCTCAGACACCTTACAATTCCTTTTTTTCGTTGGTCGGTAACCCAGACAATGTCAAATCAAATCAAATCAAATCAACTTTTATTTTCCATCACATGATGGGGGATACCAAGGGAAAAAGCTGCTTATATGCAGCTTGACGAGCCCCTGGCACCCCTACATGGCAGACAGCGCAAAAAGAAATCATCGAATAAGCAAACAAATATAAAAAACAATACAATGTGCATTTTTATACAATGTTAATGAGTCATAGAATGTGCTTTTTTTTATACAATGTTAACGATGCTATTTTTATTAAGTGAAGTGATATCAATTTCTAGCGATGCGATATGATTTAGTAAGTGAGGAAGTGCATGTTTAATTCTTTGATGTCCGAAGTTCGTACGTGATTTTGGTATTTGCCACGGATGTATTTGACGGGTTTGATAAATTGGAATTTGCAAATGAAGGTCAGCGAGGTTCAGAAATGTTTCGGATTTACCTTTTAGGGCCGATTGGTACGTTAATATTAAGCGTTGACTGTAAAGTGTTGACACGTCGGTTATGGAAAATTTATCAAAGAGAGGCAATGATGGTGAGGTCGTAGGAACATTGGCTATTGCACGAAGAGCTTTTTTCTGCAGCACGCGGAGCAAATTTAAGTTGGTTAAACCAGTGGATCCCCATATCAGATGCGCGTATCCCAAGACGGGGAAAAATAATGATTTAAAAATTTGAAGTTTGATATTGGTAGGTAAAACGTTTCTATATTTGTTTATTACACCAACTATTTTTGAAAGTTTAGTACGAACATATTTAACATGTTCAGACCAGGACATGTTAAAGGAAAAAAATACACCCAGAGTTTTGACATTTTCAACACAATGAATAATATCGGAACCATATTTGAAAGGAAGGAATAAATTTGCTTGAGTTCTAGAATGTAGTTGAAATATTACAGCCTTGCTCTTATTAGTATTTATATGGAGGGAGTTAATTTCGCACCAAACTTTTAATTTAGAAAGAACAATATTTGCTCTGGTAACAAGATGTTCATAATTTTTATCAGAAATGATTATACTCGTATCGTCTGCGTAAATTATAAAATTTACATCAGGGTCAATAGTTACAATATCATTTATATAAAAAAGAAATAGAAGTGGTCCCAGAATGCTTCCCTGGGGAACACCAGAATTAATACCTAGTAAAGAGGACATATGGTCGTTGATTGAAACATATTGCCGACGACTTTGAAAATATGATTTTAACAAAGAAAAGGAAACACCCCGAAAACCATATAAAAATAATTTATCTAAAAGAATACCATGATCAAGACAGTCGAACGCTTTACTGAAATCTAAAAATATACCGACTGTTGACAACTTTTCTTCTAAATTGTCCAGTATTATCTCTTTTTGGTGTAAGAGTGCACACTCGGTTGACCTGAATTTCCTGAAACCAAATTGAGAGTCAGTTAAGAGTTTATGCTTATTTGAAAAATTTGTAATTCGCGTGTGCAGAATTTTTTCGAGGCCTTTTGAGAAAAGGGGAAGAATAGAAATAGGTCGGTAGTTCCCTATGCAATTTCTATCTCCTTTCTTGTACAATACTGTTACTTTCGCGGTCTGCATACCCATGGGAAATATTCCTGATGTCAGAGCAAGGTTGTAAATATGTGTTAAACAAGGCGCAATAATATCTATGACAAGTTTAACAGGTTTAATGTTTATGTTATCAACATCGCAACTGTTGTTGTTGCGTAAATTGGCCATCGCCGCATAAACTTCGTGTTCATCGGCAGGATAAAAAAATATTGTCTCAGAAACTCTCGGTATATTATTTCCTGCGTCACTACAGTAAGTTCCTGACCCAACGTTTACAAAATAATGATTAAAAGCATCTGAAAGTGCAGAACCAGATTTTTCTATTCCATCAATACTTAAAGATTCTATTTTAGTACAATTTGTTTTTTTACCTAAGAGAGCACCGAGCCTCTTCCAAATTAAGTCCGAGTGCTTCATACATTCTGAGTCAAAGAGATTGTTGTAGTAGCTACGTTTTGAACGCTTCAAATCTGCGTTCAGACGGTTTCTCAATGTCTTAAATTTTGCAAGCACAACTAGGTTTCGGGATTTTAAAAATTCTTTATATAAGCAAGCTTTGATACGCATTGATTTTAAGTGATCCCCAGTAATCCATGGTTTGCGCGCACGTTTATTGTTCTTAAGTAGTTTTAATGGAAATGAACGACTATAAATATTTTTGAAAACCTCGATAAATTTGTCGTACGCTTCATTTACATCAGCTATGTCGAATATACTGTTCCAGTTTGTTGTCTCTATATTCCGTCTAAACGCCTGCAGTGTTTTTTCGTTGATATCTTGTACATATCTCGGGGGAGGAGCCTCATTGGTTTTAGTTTGTGATGACAGATTTTGTTTATGAATCAGCATGAATATAGGTAAATGATCACTCAGGTCCGAACAGAGCACCCCAGCAGTAACATCGGAGCTTTCCTGATTTGTGATAAACAAGTCGAGCATGGAAGAACATGATGTTGTGATACGTGTGGGATGAGATATTACATTATGAAGACTATTTGCGGACAACAATAATAAAAGTTCAGTCTGGTTGCGCGATACATCAAGCATATCAATATTTAGATCACCGCCAAGGGTGAAATTGCACGTCACCTCAGTGATAGTGGTAAATAGCTTATCTAAAAATTCAAAGAACTGGAATACGTTTCCATTTGGTGGTCGGTAGATAACACAATAAACTTCAAGGTTTTTGCGTATGCATAATGCTTCGTAGTCGTTTGTAATCATAGAAAATTCGGGTACAATCTCGAAACCAGTGTCCGCTATCAAAATGGACACACCACCGCCACGGTTTTGTTTGCGGTTTAAATAAAAATGGGCGTAACCTGGCAAAATAAAAAAGTCACTGTCATCGCTATACCAAGTTTCAGTGAGCATTATAATATTAAACAATGGTTGAAACTTGTTAAAAAACAAACAAAGTTCATCAGTTTTGGATCGTGCTGATCTCACGTTTAGATGAAAAAGTGTAAGGCACTTCTGTTTATTCCCACGAATCAACGCGTTAACTTCATGTGGTTCATAAAAATGGTCGTGCACAGCCATCTCGAAGAAAAAAAGTAGCTCTCATCTACATATTCAGAATTAGTTCCTGATTTTTTCCTCGACATCGCTAAGACACGAAACCTTAATTACGTCAGAGTTTTCTTCTTTGCGCGCGAATATCTTTCCACCAGAACACCACACAAATTTCCACCCCACCTTTCGTTTCTGCGCGATGGCCGTTCCTTGCAGTTTCTTGTTCAGGCTCGTAAGGTGTTCATTTACATAAATCGGAGAAACGGTCCCGCCAAAATCGAGAGATGCCGTAGTGATCCGCTTTTTCTTAGCTTTTTCTAGGATTTTATTTCGTTTTGTGCGTTGGATGAAGCGGACAATTATGTTTTTTTCATGGTTTGCACTGTCGTACACCAGGTCGTCGGTCATAGGTTGCCTTCTGTCCATATATTCTTCTCTTTTTCTTCTTTTTTTATTTTTAGGTCTTTGGGGTTCCATAAGTCTCGGTTCCAAACTAGATGACATTGTTGACATTGACGTTCTCAACTCGCGACCGGTAAGCAGCTCGGCGGGACTAAAGCTTTGCCTAAAGGTGCTGCACAATAAGACTGCAACGCGCTGTGGCCATCAGATGTATTCGTAGGTCTTTTCTTAATAATCCCCACAGAAACGTCCACAAATTCGTTACCCCGAGGATATATTGGAATAGACGTTTTATATTCAAAACCCCATTTTTGTGCATACTGGTAAAACTCACTTCATACAAGTATCTTGAATCGTGGCTTGTTGTCGCTGAACAAACGCTTAAGCGTTCCATATCGTGCAAAAATTGATTTTAGCTGTGTTCTGACAGACACCGCAGTCACACTGGTGAGAAGCGCAATTTCTGATTACATCGAGTAATGGTTTGTCACCAGAAGGTAATTTGGTCCTGACAGATAGACTAGATCCCTCACGAGTCTGTGCCCCGGACGCTCCGGGACATTTGATGGCATCAAAGGTTCATGATGGTTGGAGGTTTCCAGATAAATTCGGGACACTTGCGTACCATGCTCTCTATGGCTGCTAAAACTACTGGCCACCATTCAGACTTTCGTGTTCGAGCTCTGCACTTGGTTATTCCTTGGTGTCTTTTGTTCATCCTCTGTAAGATATCGGAGCGCATGGAACTCGGGATAATGAGCCTTGATCCTCTCATGAGTAGTCCACCTTCAATTTCAATCTTTGACCGCTGTTGCCGGTACGCTTTACAGTCCGTAAGGGCTTATTTCCGTTATCCAGCCCTTTTTGCTGTACCAAATCAACTGGCAACATGTGGTGTCATTGGCCAGTTTTTTCCTGATCTCTTGTAATCTATTTTATGTGGCTGGAAGATCAGCAGTCTCCTCCATCACGTATGCCGCCAATTCGTGTTCTAGTTTTTGGTCTCCTGTTTCTTTCAGAGGCTGTCGAGAAAATGTATCAGCTGCAATCAGCGCCTCTCCTGGGATGTGTTCTATCAGATAAGAGATTCTTATCATTCTCATCTTCATTATTTGAAGTCTAGTTTGATGTCTGCAAGGTTCTTCTAAATTAGGATTCGGACAAGCGGCTGGTGGTCGGTTTCAATTTCGATGTTAAGAGAGTTACACAATCTTGTATTCTCTCGCATGCCCAAACTATTGCTAGACCTTCTTTTTCCACCTTTGCATACCTCCTTTCTATGCACCTAAGTGTCCGTGATGAGTACGCAGCCGGTTTGAAGGATCCATTTTCCTGACGTTGACGAAGCACAGCTTCCAAACCGTAGGATAACGCATCGGCTGAGACTACTGTGTGTTTTTCAGGGTCAAACAGTGCAAATACCGGACTTGTTGTAAACAGACCCTTGAGCTGGTAAAAACTTTTCTGTTATTCCGTAGCCCAATCCTAGTGGTTCGTCGAGCTCAATACCATTGTCTGTGTTACCGATCAACGAAGAAGAGGAATTGTACGGTTTCCAACTGAGAGTTCGATATCGTACTTAGTGGACACCGACACAACTACACTTGGAAGAAACGCCTTCACCTCATACCCATGCCAGAGACTGAAGTAATGAAACTTGGGTAGCCGTCATCGGATCAACTGCGTACACCACACACAGCGGGAGACTAGTGAAACCTGTAAATATACTTCAGTTTTAAAATGGGAGATGTGCTGTTCGGCTTTCAGCGCAGAAAAGGAAGACGAGGCATTGTAAATAAACATGGCATTCTGACAAGAAGCAGCCGGGAACTCTGAGTTAGTAACGACGAATAACACAGCAACAGCTAAGCCGCTCCTCAAGTTGCATAAAGATAACTTCAGGATGGTATTTTCAGCAAAAGACATGACTAGTAGAGCATCCATTTGACTTCAATATTTTGATATTACCAGCAGGCAAACTACTTGCCGAGTATCCTAAATCGTAATTCAATACGTTGTAAAGTATTTCTACTTTACTCAAGATAGTTCATATTAAAAGTAACTTAAATATTACTTTAATTATATTTTGGCTGGAATAATTGGTATCTTATATTAAATACTGCTCCAGATTATTTCGCACAACAACGCTACCATCAAAGGGTACGGAGTCATAAATATGATGTTTGATTTTAAGTTTTGAAATCAGGTTGTACACTGTTCTTTTTTTTCTCTTTAAAGGATTAGTGGAAAAGAACTGTAACACCTATTTTTACTATCTACATGTCACTCATTAAACGAGAAGGAAACTAGCACACAAGTATAGAAAAATATAATCATTATGTTTCCAGTGAAATTTCGAAAATAATTCGAATATTTCGCCATCCCTAGTGAAACATCTGATATGTATAAAACATTTCTTGGTCCGCTAAACGCATATGTTCAAATAAGATCGTATAAGATCGTACAATAACCTTATAAGAACATATAAGAACAATATATGATTATATTAAAAGTTATAAGAAACTGATAGGAAGTTTCATATAACTCCTTATATAATCCTATACCTTTCTTATATGTCCTTATATGATCTTATATAATCTTATTTGGTTTGTCATATGCGTTCATTGGACGAGGACATTACTTATACATATAAGATTTTTCACTAAAGATCGTGTTGGTCTGAAGCATTTTACTTAAGAGCAACATAAAAAAACAGGTTAGCTTGAGGCTGTTTAGAGCCTTCCTGAAAAAAAAAGATATTAATCTCAGCTCGCCTTGGGCCCAAGACCACTGTGAAGAAAACAGTTCGCCGTCATCCTGTATGCGCATAACACCTCCCACCGCCTCAAGGGGTAGACTGCCCAGAAAGAACATCTACAGAAAAAAAAATGATAACAAAACACATTCGCATCCAGCAGCATCTAGAAAGTATTCCGAGAAAGTTTCATTAGTTTACACGTCATAGTTAATTTTTTTTATAAATTCTTTTGGTAAGCCGATACTAAAAAAAGGTAGGGGTTACCGCACTTTGAACGCATTTTCTCTGTTCCACTTTTAGCATAAATTTAACATTACGAAAACTATTGTTTGGTAATGGGAAAAAGGAACGGCTTACTCATTGTTTTTCCTAAATGAAATTTCATGGGCAATGCAGCTGTGAAAATATTTTTGACACTCTGGTTGTAATTTATAAAATATGTTAAATTTTGTCTTTTCACTGCGATGTTAGCATAAAGAATATTACTTTTCGAAATTTTGATTTCACAGTTGCTCTATCCAGGCATTCTGCCGCATATCTTGTGTAGAAAAACCTTGGATATTTCGTTACTGTTCTAACGATAGTTTTTTTTTTTTTAATTCTTCCTCGCAACTGCCAGTATATACAGTGTATTTCATTCATATTCATCCCAAGGTTCAAAAGCCGACCCTCTTGGGTAGTGTTCCCCCTAAAGGCGCTAGCTTAGTAGTTTGATGTCGGGCCATTGTTCAGCTTCAAATTCAAGGTAGCGCAAATTTGCCGTGAGATTAACGTGAATTCACCCCAACCCGGATGCACCAAGAAACACAACGAGCCTTACTTTTCCTGTGTAAGAAAGGTAATTACTATATTCATTTAAATGTGGAGCAGAGTGTATCGTCCAGAATGGCCGCGGCCTCAATAATCGACTGAGGGATTACGCGATGGAAGTGTTCGAGCCTGCAGACAACTCAGCGTCCCTGATAGTTGTTCATCGCTGCTCTCTCGAGGGTTGCAGGCCCATCTTTGAAGAGACGCGCGTGTTGGGAGGGCACTGCCGGAGGTACGGGAGGGAAGTCGTTGAATTCGCGCCATTCACCGTTAAGCCACTAGTTTCGTCCCCTTCGCTCACCCCGTCAGACAGAGAAATCGGTTACCTAAACGCCGAGCTCGCAGGACTCACGGCCCGAATCAGCAAAACGTACTGGTCATCCTCCTACTTTTTTAATGAGCTTCCCGTACACTCCATCGGTCCTTTTTTTTTCGGGAGCATTTTCTTATTCGCTACCCTCCCCTTTTCACAACATGCATACCAATTCTCCTCCTTTCCCAGCGGGCGCAACGTTCCCGCGGAGTCCGTCATTCTTTCCTGCTGTTGCTGCAATTACCAACACGCTCGTTGAGCATTTACTCATTTCTTTCTTCCTCTTTTAAAGGGCTACTGCAACGAAATTCCAGCGCATAATTCATTGCCTAAAACTCAACCACGTTGTAGCAACACCACTGAGAAACATGGTGTTTTTGCTTGAAACGACGCAAAAATATTATTTAAAACGAATAAGCTAAAAACCCCTCACATCGCACTCAGACCTCTGCTCGTTAATTGAAAAATATAATGAATTGCAATTACAAATTACCTGGCCTCAAATGTAATGAATTACCGTTACATACAACAATTGAAAACGAGCGTGTTGGTTAATAGATACAAAACTTGAAAGTATAAAAAAGAGAGGACGAGGACGGGAACAGGACGAGGACGGAAAAGATGTCCTGTTCCCGTCCTCGCTTTCTCTATTTTATACTTTCAAGTTTTGCGTTACATATAACATTCGCAGAAACGTAACGGATTGCTTTACTCCTTACGTTACAACATACTTTCGCGCTACTTTTTCCGTACACTCATCCAGAAAACAATACAGACAATATTGATATTTCACAATAAATGTTCTCCAATAGTACTTTTCATTTCTCATACACCCGTATTATGGTGGTCCTTGTAAAAATAAAATATTGCATTTAAGAGAAAGAGTGTAGGTGCACTCCGTTCACCTTTAAGCTGACAGGGCACCGAAACCTGCAAACCCACCCGCCATCCCGCTAGCTTTCCTCCGCTCAAAATACCCGCAGACCCATGGGGTTATGATACCGTGTGGGTCCCACAGAAACTCTGTGGGTGTTCGGGTTCCTATGGGTCCCCGCACAGTTTGTATGGGTGTGTGGGTCCCCACAGGGTTTGTGTGAGTGTATAGGTCCCCATGGGTCCCCGCACAGTCTGTGTGGTTCTACGGGAGCTGTGTGGGTCCTACAGAGATCCTATAGGAGCTGTGTAGGACCAAAGTCCTGTGGGAGCCATGTGGGTAACCCATAGGGTTTCATAACCCCATGCTCTGTGGGCAATCTGTGTGGGGACCTGTGGGAGAATGCATGCTTGACACCGTATTTCACTGCAGACCATTGCCAAGGACCGGCTGGTTCTATCTTTATTTACTGCTTGGCTCTTTCGTTCCTCTTGCTTTCGTCGGTCGTTTATTTTTTCTCCGAGTATGTGGTTCACTTTTGCTGTCGTCGACATTACAGCAATGACATCCACATGGTGTTTTTGGCCGCGGAGCTTCATCACTAGGCATTCTGAAAAATATGCAATGAAAAAATATTTAAAGGAGCACAGCTTGTAGAGCTAAGGCTTAAACAAATGTTCCTTTAGATCACATGCCACATCACTTTCATGAACAGTTTCATTTGGAATAGCCTTTAATAATGACATACTTGAAAATTGCAATTGCGACACGCCCTATAAACTCAATAATTAAAAAGTTAATTAACAAATCTTGGTTAATTAGTAAGCATATTGTGACGGTTATCCCCTTATCTATGTCCGCCGAGCCCCACTAATACGCAGTGAAAAAGGCATCCACGGAACTCTCGCCCCCTTTTTTTAATTTATGTTCGAATTAAAATGGCACAATCTGTATGATGTGAAACCCGATTATATTGAACTATCCCTTGTATCAAACTTTGTGAAAAGACTAGTAGCTGCAATAAAAATGCATAGCGAAAATTGCGGTTACTTTGAACGAAAATTGCAACGTCTCCCGATAGATCAAACTGCCAAGAGCGCCGTTTAGCTTTGCAAGCTGGCTTTCCCCCAACGCGGCGAACTATAGGGGGAAAGCCAACTTGTAGAGAGAGCAACCGCGTCAACAGCCCGGAGAGAGGATGAGCCAGTGAGATCTTGAAAAAGAAAAACTTTTCTAAATATGTCGTGTTTGTTTGTTGTCAGATTCTTTCAAACTTTCGTGTAGAATTACCCACTAATCGAACTGGTAGACAGTTTTTCGAGAGTTCAATATAAATAGGTTTGACGGCATAGCAATTAGCAATCATCGCCATTTGAAAGCTTTTTACGTCCAGTTCCTGGTTTTGACAAGTATTGGGCTCATGAAAGATACCGTCACCACGTCACCATTTTCCACAACCAAAATCCCTAAAAAAAGTGCTGTTTATACCCTTAAAGGGATACTACAACGAAATTTCGGCGCTCATTTTTTGGTCTATATCTGTTCAAAAGAGCAGTATCACATCGAACATACCAATATGTTGTTAAAAAAGTCTCGAAAAGGAATTTTAAAGCGAATTAAACGATTAGCAAAGAGCACCTGGTGGATTTCGCTAACGCCTCGTTTGTAATGCTCGTCTATGAACCTTGACAGCTAGTCCTGACGCCCTGTCCTGTGTGCCTCACTTCTCTGTCCTTGTCCCTTTGGCGTATTTCCCACCATGTATCAGAACCAACTAGCCCAACTCGCAGTCCTAATATAGTGACGGAGGTTGTCTCGCCTCCGGCCACGACGAGAGAAGGGGGGAAGGAGGAACTCCCCTCTTCCCGAGAATCTCTTTTGTGTGTCGCAGAAGTCGCTATTGTCCCCCTACAAGATTATAGAAGATTAACCCGTCACTCAAAATTCGTACAAAAGCAGCCGCTTCGGTGGCTGGAACGACTAGGCCATCCTCTCGACCTCAGCCTCGCCGTAGCTTTGCTCGTCTCGAGACGACCTACGTCACGGTTGCGTTGGATGTCACGTGCTCTAAGCTGGGCCTTCTCCTAGCGCTTGCCAGAGTTGGCCGTTTATAACGAAAAATACAGCCACCAGGATCAAAATACAAACGTGCGATTGTCATTTACGGATATTGTGGATCATATTCAACCTATTTTTGAACACGACGGGAATATTTCAAATTTCGTTGAAGTATCCCAATTTGAAATATTCCCGTCGTGTTCAAAAATAGGTTGAATATGATCCACAATATCCGTAAATGACAATCACACGTTTGTATTTTGATCCTGGTGGCTGTATTTTTCGTTAGAAACGGCCCACTCTGGCAAGCGCTCGGAGAAGGCCCAGCGGAGACCGCGTGACATCCAACGCAATCGTGACGTAGGTCGTCTCAGGACGAGCAAAGCTACGGCGAGGCTGACGTTGAGAGGATGGCCTAGTCGTTCCAGCCACCGAAGCGGCTGCTTTTGTACGAATTTCGAGTGACGGGTTAATCTTCTATAATCTTGTAGGGGACAATAGCGACTTCTGCGACACACAAAAGGCATTCCCGGGAAGAGGGGAGTTCCTCCTTCCCCTCTTCTCTCGCCGTGGCTGGAGGCGAGACACTAACCGTCACTAGCTGTCAAGGTTCCTAGATGGGCATTACAAGCGATGCGTTAGCGACATCCACTAGGTGCTCTTTGCTAATGGTTTAATTTGTTTTAAAATTCCTTTTCGTGACTTTTTTAACAAGATATTGGTATGTTCGATGTGATACTGGTCCTTTGAACACATATAGACCAAAAAATGAGCGCCGAAATTTCGTTGTAGTATCCCTTTAGTGTAATTTTTTTTAAATTTATGCCTGACTGCGCGGGCCGCTAGCAAAGGCCAAGCGGGCCGCGTGTTTGAGACCCGACATCTGGTGCCCCTCTCCTATCTAATGTTTGAGCAAGCCAAGATCAAACCATTACAAAATAAGTACAATGCTGATGCTGAATTCAGTTTAGAGAAAGTTATTAAGAGTGTTCAAACATCCTACCAGTCATTGAGAGTACTAATATACATCACATATTATAACCCTGCTTTTGTGTGCCACTGCATGACAAGTACTTAGAGCTACTGTAATTTTACACAATACCAACTGGGAGTTCACATTGTTCCATAGGCACATCGAAGTGACCAGATAAATGGGCATATTGCGCTATGATTTATTACAAGTGCATGCCTGAAAGCGGTCGCTTCAGCATTTCAAAGATCAGGACATAAACCCCCTTGAGTCAAAAAGAAGAAGAAAGAGAATTGTTGCAAATTGCAACAATTCAAAAATTTTGCAGAGCCTCTTTTTTTTTGGTGAAGATATTAGATATTATTTAGGGCCACTGTGGCATGTATTGCAACTGCAAATGATTAGAATAAAAAAGAAATGCCCTAAGCATTGCTTACTTCATATCGCCTAAATAAAGGCCAGTGGCACAAAACAAAATCTGGTGTTTGCACTTAAAGTATAAAAAAAATCTTGCTTTTGTGTTTTACTGAGGTTACCTAATCTTCCCATAATTTTACTGAAAGCCTCCATCATCATGTTACACCCGTGTGCTCAATCCTGTCAGTGTGATGCGGTCCATCCAAAGACCACCGAAACATTGCGAACTCCCAGTATAATACCAACTAGCTGCCATGATAATGTCTTTATCGAGAAGATTTTTCAAATAACTGCTTAGGTTACGTTTACGTGAGATAATTTGCACTCGCCTCTTAGGAATGCCACTTTCTTGGGTGTCAGAGGCAGCCTGGTGTCCTTGTTAAGACTGGCATTCGACGCCACTTCGGTCACAGTCCTCTGCAGAAGGACACTGGACCCCCACAGAGCAATGGCCAGGTTCTTCACAGCAACGCTTGGCCTTATGTCCTGGTTCACTATGTTGTCACACCAGGCTTCCCACGTCCCCTTGACATCAACGGTCGTGGAAATGCACCTATAAAAAAATTAAAAGAGGAGGTGAAACCGATGTATTTGGTGGTGAGACCCTCTTTTCACGAAATGCTGCTTCGTTCATATTGATTACAGTAAGCTTTTGTTAGTTTAACCTCATTCCGAATCGAATCATTTTCAAACGTCCTGAGATGCGCCCTGTTAAGTAACGAAGGATTTTGTTTGAAATAAGTAAGATTTGTTTTAGAAATGTCTATCTTTCTACAGTTGCGTCGGCATTGTTTTTTTTTTTTTATCTGTCTTTGTGTGTGTGTCTGCATTTTTGGGCGTCCTCCGTCCCCACGGGCGGGGTCTTCGAGCAGCCGCGGTGCTCGGCAAAAACGAGTCCAACCCCGGTCGTTAACAAACGGATTGGGTTTCCGTTTGGGGCGCCGGAACATCGTGTCTCGGGGAGAGGTACTTCTGTCCGCACGTGTGGCTTTTAAGCGGGTGTGTTTGTGTCTGGTGTATTTCGCCGCTTAGTGTAAAATTGTCGCTTTTTGCGCGAGGTAATAATTTAGCTGTTGGCGCCAGCTAGACTAGGAAAATTGCAGAGGCCGACTCTAGAAGGAATTTGGATTTGGCGGTTGGAGCGTCAGCATGACAGCTCGCCGACCATTGGACGAAAGTGTACAACGTGGGAGTGGTGAAATTTGAAGTGATTGGTCCGTCTCTGGAGGGAAAGGAGGCCCCTATGAGTCTAGAAAAAGGCTGCCGAGAGGATTCTCGGGGATTCGACTTTTGAAATCAGAAAGATTCGGCTGTTGAGACTGGGGCTAAAGTATGGGATGTAATTTTGGGAGTTCTGTAAATTACTGTTGACTTGTCGTTTTGTTTCAAAATAAACGTGGCCACACCGGCCATTATAAACCTACCAACGTCATAATGTGTCCAGCGGGATCGAACAACTTTTAGTTTTTTTTCCTTATTCGACTTCCCGGGGGACTTCCATCGGGCGAACATCATCATCGGTCGCCACCATCCTCACCGACCAGCCCCCTCCCCTCGGAAAGTTGGTCAACTTTCCGAGGGGAGGGGGCCGGTCAGGATGTTCGCCCGATGGAAGTTCTCCGGGAAGTCGAATAAGAAAAAAAATCTAAAAGTCGTTCGATCCCGCAGGACACATTACGACGTTGGTAGGTTTTTAATGGCCGGTGTGGCCAAGTTTATTTTAAAACAAAACGACAACAAGTCAACAGTAATTTACAAAACTCCCAAAATTACAAACCATACTTTAGCCCCAGTCTCAACAGCCGAGTCTTTCTAATCTCAAAAGTCGAATCCCCGAGAATCCTCTCGGCAGCCCTTTTCTAGACTCATAGGGGCCTCCTTTCCCTCCAGAGACGGACCAATCACTTCAAATTTCACCACTCCCACGTGGTACACTGTCGTCCAATGGTCGGGGAGCTGTCAGCCTGACGCTCCAACCGCCGAATCGAAATTCCCTCAAGAGTCGGTCTCTGCCATTTTCCTAGTCTAGCTGGCGCCAACAGCGAAATTATTACCTCGCGCAAAAAGCGACAATTTTACATTAAGCGGCGAAATACACCGGACACAAGCACACCCGCTTAAAAGCAACACGTGCGGACAGAAGTACCTCTCCCCGAGACACGATGTTCCGGCGCCCCAAACGGAAACCCAATCCGTTTGATAACGACCGGGGTCCGACTCGTCTTTACCGAGCCCCGCGGCTGCTCGAAGATCCCGCCCGTGGGGACGGAAGACGCCCAAAAATGCAGAAACACACACAAAGGCACATAAAAAAAAATGCCGACGCAACTGTACATTGATAGACTTTTCTAAAACAAATCTTACTTATTTCAAACAAAATCCTTCGTTACTTAACACCTCCCCACCAAGAATGTTGCAAGTACACTTGCTGTTCGCGCAATATCTGTCCACCTTTCTGAGGCAATCGCGTAGCATACAAAAAACAAAAACAACAACAAAGGAACTATACCCCTCGCGAAAAGACCTGTTGGGCGACAGAGAAAGCAAACAAACAAACAAACACAGCCCGGTAAGACCCAAACCCGGGCGTTCCAGATTCCACCATGACCAGTATTTATATAAAGCAGGAAAAAAATAACTGTGGCTGCAGGCAACCAAATCCGAAAGCGCCAGCAGAAAAAAAAAGTTTGCTTTACCTAATTTATACTTGAATCTGTTTCTCCAGACCTACGCGTTCCAAAGAGCTCGCAAACCCTGCCGTAGGTCCGCAAGCCAACACTCTCTGGTCATGGTGAACCTCGGAGAAAACGGGAAAGGGACTCACCCACTGTCGTCTGGCGAAATTCCATTAGCTTCTCCTCCAGTCGGCGCCACCCACTTGCCGCAGTGTCCCCACTCGGCCTGGCGATCGTGCCCGTCGTCTGGAAGCCTCGGTTCCGTCTCCGTTCACCGAAAATAAGAAAAAAAAATCACAAAAAAACGCACAATTCACCGGCACCACAACGACGGTTAGCACTGCAGCGACGATCTCGTCTCTCCTCTTGAGGCCTGCCCAAGATATTCTGTTGCCGCTCGCTGGGGATGCCTCGCCGGTCCGCAGGTGAAGCCACAGGCCGTCCTGTTCTCTGACGTAGAGGACGCCCAGGACCACCTGTCAGCTGCCACCACTCCTTTTGGGACACTGTGCCCCCCCTTTCTTCTCGCGTAGATATTGCCATGGTCCTCACTCCGGAAGGAGCGAGCCTTGTCCGCAGTCCAGCAGACGCCACGACTTCTTTGGGTAACTGTACACCCCCGGGCTTCTCACGTAGATATTGCCACGGTCCTCACTCCGGCAGGAGCGAGCCTTGTCCGCAGTCCAGCAGACGCCACGACTCCTATGCGTAACTGTACCCCCCGGGCTTCTCACGTAGATATTGCCACGGTCCTCACTCCGGCAGGAGCGAGCCTTGTCCGCAGTCCAGCAGACGCCACGACTCCTATGCGTAACTATACCCCCCGGGCTTCTCACGTAGATATTGCCACGGTCCTCACTCCGGCAGGAGCGAGCCTAAGTCCGCAGTCCAGCAGACGCCACGACTCCTATGCGTAACTGTACCCCCCGGGCTTCTCACGTAGATATTGCCACGGTCCTCACTCCGGCAGGAGCGAGCCTAGTCCGCAGTCCAGCAGACGCCACGACTCCTATGCTTAACTGTACCCCCGGGCTTCTCACGTAGATATTGCCACGGTCCTCACTCCGGCGGGAGCGAGCCTTGTCCGCAGTCCAGCAGACGCCACGACTTCTTTGGGTAACTCTACCCCCCGGGCTTCTCACGTAGATATTGCCATGGTCCGCGCTCCTGCAGGAGCGACCCTTGTCCGCAGTCCAGCAGACCGGACCCTTGTCCGCAGTCCAGCAGACCGGACCCTTGTCCGCAGTCCAGCAGACCGGACCCTTGTCCGCAATCCAGCAGAAGAAACACTTGTCGCTTAGAGCCCAGGTACGCTCCGCCTGCCTCTGTCGATGTCGTCGCTTTCGCTCACCACCCGTCGCAGGAAGTCAGCAGGATCCTGTCGACTGCGCCAGTCAACTTTCCGAGGGGAGGGGGCTGGTCGGTCAGGATGGTGGCGACCGATGATGATGTTCGCCCGATTGAAGTCCCCCGGGAAGTCGAATAGGGAAAAAAAACTAAAAGTTGTTCGATCCCGATGGACCCATTACGACGTTGATAGGTTTATAATAACCGGTGTGGCCACGTTTATTTTGAAACAAAACGACAACAAGTCAACAGTAATTTACAAAATTTTCAAAATTACAACTCATACTTTAGACCCAGTCTCAACAGCCGAATCTTCCTGATCTCAAGAGCCGAATTCCCGAGAATCCTCTCGGCAGCCCTTTTCTAAACTCGTAGGGGCCTCCTTTCCCTCCAGAGATGGACCAATCCCTTCACATTTCACCACTCCCACGTGGTACACTGTCGTCCAATGGTCGTCGAGCTGTCAGCCTGACGCTCCAACCGCAAAATCGAAATTCCTTCTAGAGTCAGTCTCTGCAATTATCCTAGTCTAGCTGGCGCCAACAGCTAAATTAGTACCTCGCGCAAAAGCGACAATTTTACACTAGCGGCGAAATACACCGGAAACAAGCACACCCGCTTAAAAGCCACAAGTGGGGACAGAAGTACCTCTCCCCGAGACACGATGTTCCGGTGCCCCAAACGGAAACCCAATTCGTTTGTTAACGACCGGGGTCCGACTCGTCTTTGCCGAGCCCTGCGGCTGCTCGAAGCCCCCCGCCCGTGGGGACGGAAGACGCCCAAAAATGCAGACACACACACACACGCGGATAAGGAAAACAATGCCGACGCAACTGTAGAAAGATAGACTTTTCTAAAACAAATCTTATTTATTTCAAACAAAATCCTTCGTTACTTAACACGCCCATACAACAGTACTACGCGGCTCGAGCTATCAAGCTCTTTTGTTACGTCTCCTTATTCTGCCGCTGTCGAAATGCAAGGGGTACTGGGTGGCAAGCCCTCTTGTAGCGTCGGCTGCTGGAAAAGATTATTTGGCCGCCTCAGAAAAACCTGACAGTGCGCTCACTGGCTGCCCGTTCGCCTTGTGATTTTGCTCTTCCCTTTCCAGCCCTCTTTGCCTCCTAGCCCAGCTCCTTAGATGGTGTTCGATGGTGTTCCATGATCCCCCTCCCCTCCCCACCCCGCCCCCTGAACTTTTCGGTCGGCGTAACGGATAGAGAACATGAGAAGATGCGCCCACTGATATGCAACCTCGAGCGTGGCTGGGACTATAAAACTAACGCCTTAAAAGAAAAGATGCCATTTTATGCTCCAAGATTGCTGGAGTTTCATTCCCATGTACCTCGTGAACATAGGAGGAATAGACCATTTTCAAAATCTAAGCAAGCAACATTGACGGTCGCCATTTCTTGGACATGAAAGCTGTGATTGGATCGAAGTCCACGTGAAACGCTGACGTTGCACACACGTCTATCCACGCCAATCACTGACGCGGCGCTTGTTTCCAACGCGTACTCGGGATCCGCTTTGAAGAAATGGCAGCCTTGGACATGCACACACTTCTGAAAAGGGTTTATTGTATTTCACCAGAGGTAATGAATGGTGAATATGATGCTCCAAGTCTTTCTGCCCTATGCACTCAAAATGTTGAGCAGAATGTTAGAGGCAGGTCTAAACTTTATACAAAGAGATGTAGCCTTAGATATGTTTTTCAAGACATCATAAACTTGGTTCTTACACCACTGCTGGTGAAGTGATGCAACACCGAAAAACAATAATTTGTGGCGATGGTGCTGAAAGAGATCTTATTTGAGCAACATTCATTGAGATCTACATGGTCAAGGACAAATGTCAAGGCCTTTTCATCATGAAGACATTGTGCAAGCATAGAAATGCTTTCTATCCAGAGGTATCTCATGTAAAGCAAAAAAATTACCAAATCAACTTACCATATCACGTTCTAGGAAGTTTAGGAGCAGATATGAATCCACCTCAGCGAGTGCTTTAGCAGCTGCCTCAGCGGATGCAGGTCCGACTGTACCAGCTGCTCTATCTAAGGTTACAGGTATTGCAGCTGCACCACCCAAGGCTCCACCTGGTTGGCACACGCCCTGCATCACAGGAGCTGGTGCTGCTACCACTTGCTCTGTGAAAAATATAAAAAATATATGACATGCGTCAGAACAGTGTGCAGCACTGCCACAAGATGTGCGTGGTGCTACACTAAAAGCTGAGAGTGGGGTGGCAAGTATATACCGATTCAATCAACCACACCACCAGCTTGGAGCGATGCGGTTGCACTCCTTCCCCTGTGTATACAGGGAGAGCAGTGCCACATAACACAAGGCTGATTGCAGTTTGGTCCAGCCCACACACAGCTTCTATGACACCGTCAGCCAAAAACTTAATAGGCATAGTAACCCAGGTAGCACGCCAGAGGAATGCCCAACTTGGGCAAAGGTCTGGCAAACATAAGGGCCCAACTTTGGCGCAGTTAGGTTTTTGCACCATGGCATTCATCAGTGCCAAAGTACGGTGCCTAACTATAGCCTTAGTTGGGCGATCCTAGGGCATGCCAAAGTTTGGCTCTTCTCTCGTACGCCAGAGGAGTGCCAAAGTTGGTGCCATACTGGAGTCATAACTGCCATAGTAAATCCTAATCTGGGGATTCGGGGCATGCCAAGGTTTGGCGTTTCTCTGGTCCACCAGAGGAGCGCCAAAGTTGGTGCCATACTTGAGCCATAACTGCCATAGTAAATCCTAATCTGAGAATTCCGGGCATGCCAAGGTTTGGCGTTTCTCTGGTCCGCCAGAAAAGCGCCAAAGTTGGTGCCATACTTGAGCCATAACTGCCAAAGAAACGCCGAATTTGGGTATTTCGGACATGCCAAGTTTGGCCTTTCTCTGGTCCGCCACAGCTCTGCCAAAGTAAGTTCCAGACTTGAGCCATAACTGCCAAAGCAACGCCTAATTGGGTATTTCGAC
>JABSTQ010007122.1:0-23376 GCA_013358835.2 Ixodes persulcatus | reverse complement strand
CTCCTCCTCTCAAAGCTCTATTCGGCGTAGCGGTGATTGTCACTCTTTCATTTTAGAGCGCAGCTCTTGAGCGCCGTCACACATATGCAACCTAATAAGTCCGAGAGAGACCAGACCGGTTTTTAAGCCTCTTGCGACGTCTTAGGACCTGCTCCGCTGCAGCGCATGCGGTCCTAAGACGTCGCAAGAGGCTTAAGTGTGCTATATTTTATTATGTGCTAGTCGTACGCATTGGCCGCCGTTCCGATCGAAACAAGCGCCTTAAAAACCGGTCTGGTCTCTCTCGGTCTAATACCCGTGCCACACGGGCAGCTCGAATGTCATTGTACAACGAATAACATTTGTGCGATCGGCGAATCAGCTCGCAATCTGTCGCGCGTGGAATGCGCCACGCCCGGAGTGTCGCGCGCTGATTGGCCGTCCGCTCAAATGTCATTCGTTGTAAATGGCATTCGAGTTGCCCTTGTGGCATGGGTATTACATTTCCGGCCTGAGCGGCGTCGCCTTCGGCGTAACCGTGAGGTCACGTGACCTCCGTCAGGTCACGTGACCCCCGTGAGGTCACGTGACCCCGGTGACGTCACGTGGCCCCCGTGAGGCCACGAGGGTCACGTGGTCTCACGGTTACGGCGATGGCGACGGCGACGCCGCTCGGAGGGAGGAGTAGCAGGCAGGATGAGGAGGTGAGGAGGAGGGAGGAGGGGTATACCCTCCCCTCAGTACCCTTACCTTCTCCTCCTCAAGAGCTGCGCTCTAATTCGGCGTTACGGGGCATTGTAAACGTCTCATTTTTTGTATCGTTCATTTCATATTCCACGCTCTATTCAAAAGGTTTTCAAAAGCTGAACGTTCTATGTGTCAAAAGGTACTGCGATTAATGTACATAAAAACCGTTTTGCATTCGGGAATATTCACCTCAAAAACCGAAATAAAAAAAAAGTCCTGCTTCTTGCGGAACGTCACTGCTTTCACAGTGTTGAATTAGGATATACCTATGTGCATCTTGGATTAGTTTAATGCTATTTTAATAAGACGTACACGTTTCAAGCCTCAGATGCATCGTTTCTTCCATCGATAACGAAATCTTGTAAGAACTACTTCGCACGGCGCGACGATGATGCGCAAAACTTCATTTTTTCTTGATGTGACAAAAAGTATACTTTGTCAGGGCGGTGGAAGCTTGGCACTGATAGGAGTCAACTCCCTGCCTTGTACCACGGGATCACACTCGTGAGAATGTTTTTTAGGGAGAACCGGGTTGGGTGATAAAGGGTAGGCGAATAATTGATCTGTGGGTATCTAGCTTCTTCCGCGCTGTCCGCTTAGCATTGAACAAAATGTAGTTAAGTAACAAGGAGGTTCGGGCAAGTTGGTTGCTCATGATGTACAGGGGGAACAGCGCACCCGCAAAACAGTCACTCAAGTCCACACACAAAAAAGAGACACTTACGCAGCGCTGACTAACAACTCTGGTATTATTACACTTTTTTCTCTTCTTTTTATATTATGAACTTAAGTATTATGGAATTACAAGTACGTTTCCTCAATTACAAATATATTTTTTTCTTTTCCGGCTTAGCGGGAAAGAGAGATAAGCGAGATGCATGGAGACGTCATCCTGATGCGGAAACATAGACCAGAGTGCTGAACTGGGCGAGTTGGTAGTAGTTCAAGATAATGGGAATAGCAGATACAAAAAAAAAGGCTAGAGGTACACATAAACACTTCTTACGAGTTGTGAATGCGAAAGCATGAATGTCGTTCTTCGCGCCGCGGCCGCTTCAGATCCTCTCGGCGCTGCGTGTCCGCGCCGGAACAGACACGGCCGTGGCACCGAGAGGATCAGTGGGCGCCTCGGCCGTTTCTGCTCCGCCGCGGGCACGCAGCGCCATGGGGTGGCGCTAATTGAAACTGGCGCTCGTCGGCTTCATATCACTGCCGTTTTGCGCGGCTTTTTGCGTGGTTTCAAAGCTGGGATGCCTCAGATCGGGGCTTCGGAAATTTATCTGCCGTTTGGCGCGGCTGATGACGTTGGTTCGCTCCATGGAACAGTAAATGCTTTCGCATTAAAAGCAAGGACTACGTTTGGTTCTGTTGCCAAGTTCCTTTCAGGGTCCTCGTTTCTTTTGTACTTTTCTTTTGTAATCGTTATTTCTATCATGTTAAACACATAGACCAGCGCGCTGCTCCGACGTCACGCCCCTGCGGTGGCGCTGATGTCGGCACGGTACCTGCGCAGACGCTTCAACACGTGAATCTGATTTATGCGCGTGTGCAGTGCCCACACATGATGTGGGCAAACGCCAACTCGTTTGCAAAGACTCTGTTGGCATGTATGAAGCCCGCTGATGATGATCGTTTTCATCCACGTTGCAGAGACACGAAGAGCGGAGCGAGGGAGATCGAAGAAAGGACACGAAGGGCCATCAGGAAGGTTGTATTCTGCAATGTCTTGGATCCTCAGGTGCTCCCAGAAGAGCACAAGGAGCCATTCGACGTGGTCCTCACCTGCCTCTGTCTGGAGAGTGCCTGCCTGGATGAGGGAACGTATAAGAAAGCCGTTCAAAACCTCGCCAATCTGCTCACACGTGGAGGGTATCTGATCGTCTGTGGTATTTGCGGATCTGATGACTATGTGGTCAAGGGAGTCACCTTTCCCGTTCTTGCCGCATCCGTGGATCTAGCGAAAGAGGCAATCACTCGCTGTGGATTCGAGATAGAGCGTTGTACTTCGATGGAGCAAGACGCGTTACAAGCCAAGGACAGGTATTGTTGGCAACAGGGGTTTGTCATTTTAGCTCGGAAGCTTTAAAGGATGTTATCACGGCCTTTCTTAAGTTCGCTAGCTACACTTCATTGATATAACATACAAAAAAAAACTGTTCAACTTCGTATATTCTTGATTTGCATATGAATATTAGCAGGAACGTGATACTGAGGGTCAGAAATGCCTAAGCGTTCTGCCATGATGCTAAATGTCCTCTGGTAAGATGCTTGCATACTATAGCCCCCAAAGTGAGCTGCACAATTAATAAGTAGGCTAGTTTAAGACTAGGTTTCTATTTATCTGTATTAAAGACTCCGATGCTGATGTGACGCTTATTGTGATACCTTCCGCTTTCCGCTTTTAGCTTACCAATCTGCCCATTTCAAATTAGTAAAAACTTTCAGCCTTTCCACTCTGGAGAAGAAGGAAGACCAGCGAAGCTGTACTATGGTGGGAATGAAGTAATGGCCGTCCGCAAGTCGACAAGCCAGAGAGAAAAGGCTGGAAAGGTTGCCGTGATCTATGAGCGACGGCGGCAAGCAGACAACCGGCAAACACAACACTCTGGACAGCTACCGCCATCTATGAGCGACGGCTGCAACCAGAGTGTTTTGTCGACATTTGGTACCGGACACGATCCTGGGGAACCTATTCCTTAACAGCTCCGCTGTAAAAAAGGGGACATCACTGTTTTAATAAACGCCTACTTCTCCCTCTCTAGTAAAAAGGGGCATCGTGACCTTGTCCTTTACGAATGTCTTCAATAAGTCCTGTTCCCATTTAGCATTGGTCAGCTTTGACGCTCAAATTTCCCGTCTTCGGATGGCGGAGTAGCCGGAACATCTTCTGACCTTGGTTGCGGGCAGTTTATTGAAGAAAATTAAAATATAAGATGCTGTAAATACGGTAGACGTTCCCAAAGAAGAAAGAAGCGAACTTGGCTGTTGTTCCGTATTTACATAAAATGTCTCATGACTTGAAAAAAATAGTAAAGAGGGTAGATGTCATTGATTTCTTTTCTGCCCCTAACAAAGTGTCTAAGCTTTGTAAAAACTTTAAATATACAGCAGGGGGATATCGGGGCTCTACTAGGAAGAACAAAAATCGGTTCGTTGAATGCAAAAGAAAAAGTTGTACATTAAATTCCGCCTTCCTTTGGTAAACAGTACGTATACGGCAAACTTAAAGAAGCCTGAACGACATACTAAGGGCACCTTATTACAATGGAAATAGGGTGACTGTCGCTATGGGGGGTGTGCTGGTGATTTTGGAAAATGCTCAGTCCTTGGAAGAGGCGGCAATGCCCTGACCGGAGAAATCGTCGACGCGGGGATGGCTGCGCACCTAAAGGAAGATTGTGTAAGCGCCCGATCTGTTTTGCTATCTGGTAAAGAGTTTTAATGTTTGCACGACGGCAACGACCACAATAAGGTTGCTGGAATCTATTGGTGTGTCATTGGGTGTGTGTGTGTGCTTTCATGGTTGGTCCTCGAATATGAAGTTGCGCCTTGACAATTAAACTTCAGTTGTAAGTTCAGCGATTGTGTGTCCCCTTCCTTGTGTCATCTCTTTGTGCTCTGTACGTTTTAATCATCATGCCTTAACAACACGCCCAAGCTTCCATTTTGAGCATTTTGCGGCTCCGTTTCCTTCCGTTACACTTCGCTCCATACATAGAAAATACAGACGCTACCTCCTGCCCATCATGAGCAGTGTTCCGTGTTTTCGGAATCCTAAAGACACTCGGCGGTAATTTTTTTTTCGATTGGGAAATATTCGAAGAACTCAGAATTCCAAAATCACGATTGGCAACAAAAGCAACAACAAAATATTAAAGACGTTTACAATTTTCTGTAACGTCGAATTAGAGTGCAGCTCTTGAGGAGGAGATGGTACTGAGGAGAAGGTATGCCCCTCTTCCTTTCCCGCTAAATTTAGCGGGAAAAGTTTTCCGCTAAATTTAGTGGGGAAAATTTACCCTCGGAGATGTCACACGTGACGTCACTAGGGTAAATTTAATGTAAAATTTTCGCCAAATTTAGCGGAAAAATTTCCCCGCTAAATTTAGCGGGAATATTGGCAATGTTAGACGCGTGTGACGTCACGCGACATCACACGTGACGTCATACGTCACGTCTTCCCCATAATAACGTCATACGTGACGTCACGTGTGACGTCACGAGGGTAACACTTGTGAGGGTAACCCTCGTGACCCTCGTGAGGCTAACCCTCATGACCTTCCTGAGGGTAACCGATCGTGACCCTCTTGAGGGTAAACCTCGTAACCCTCGTGAGGGTAAGCCTCATAACCCTCGTGAGGGTAACCCTGTTGAGGGTAACCTTCGTGCCCCTCGTGAGGGTAACCCTTGTGAGGGTAACCCATGTGAGGATAACCTCATGAGGGTAAGCCTCGTGACCCTCGTGAGGATAACTTTTGTGGCCCTCGTGAGGGCAACCCTCCTGACTCCCGTGAGTGACCCTTGTGACCCTCGTGAGGGTAACCCTCGTGACGTCACACGTGACGTCACGTGTGACGCAATTATGAAAAACTTCCCATAATGCAATGCGCAGTTACGCCGATGGCGACGCCGCTCAAGCCGGAAACGGGCGCCTAAGAGCCGCGTTCTAAAACATAAACATAGCATTCTACATATCCTCAAAGTTCGGTCAGAGTGCAGACAGGGTTAGGGGTCCTGGGGAGATAACAATCCAGTTTCTTTGAAATCTTTATGCGGTCAATGTTCGTTCCGGAAAAAGGGTCATTTTACTTGTGGACCATCACAAGATCCACTGTTCCTGTTTCCAATTTGGACCATACTATTTGTACTCCTTGGAAAGACGAAGGGGTGTGTGATATAACAGCGAAAGCTATGAACCCGCTGAGTGCATAGAGGCGGGGACATCTGAAGCTTCCGTGTTATTTCCTTCAGCATTGTACCCCGCGCAGTTGCAGGGAGGACAGGGTGGAACGGGAAGGGAAGAAGACGAGCTTCCCAGTGACTACGTAAAAGAGTTAAGTGATATTAAACAATTACTTTTATTGAAGGAACATTTTTAAGCAAGTTTTGTCGGGGGACGGTTAGTATTGCCAGTCTGAAGTGCGCCAGCGCAAAATCCAATTAAAGAATATCATTTCATAGACGTGAGTTATTACAAACTTAATGTAATTCTTGCAGATGCACGGTGTCCTGATAATATTGATTTTTATTTTGTATCGTGGAAAGTTGAGAACGCTGCAACATTAAAATCCAAATTTCAAAGAATTGAGTATCTAACAAATATAAACTCCAATAAAACTCTAAATTTACAAAAAAAAAAATTCTTAAAAACGCCCTTCGAATTTGACAAAAAAAAACACCTAAACACGGAACCCTAAATATAACCCATGATCCAGTTAAAAAAAGAAAGTTTACCGATTGGCAAAAAGAAAATACAAGAAAAAAAAAAGCTTTTTGTATATGGGTATTTCGTGTGTGGGTATTCGTCTCTGTGTTGTCCTAATTTCAACAGTACAAAAAAGTGACAGCATTTTTTCACACATAAATGTATTACCCGATTTCAACGCCTGTTGAGATTCATACACAGGGTTGCCAGGCACGCGCATATTGACCCAGCAAATTTTCGTGAGATACGAGTCATATAACCCAAAAATAGCCAAATGTTGATCTTTAATAAAAGCCAAAATGATGCAACTTCGTACAGTTTATTTGAAACATGTATTTGGACGCAGATACAAGTGCACATTCAGAACAGGCTTTTTTATGGAACAAAACACCCTCTACGTTGCCGTCTACAACCGTCAGCCCCTCAACGCGTGACAGATGAACAAGATGTACACAAAAAGGGCACTCGAACAGAAGTTGACCGAAATGCTGGTCACTGGGCAATCCCTCTCTTTCAGCCCCCCCCCCCCCCCCCCCCCCGCCCCCCACCCCCTTTTCCATTTTCAAGAAATGAAAATAATTTATACAGTTAAAAATGAAACAAAAACGACAATGGTGCAAGCTCGTTGATGGTGGTTAAACATGGTAAATTTACGCGAGTGTAGAGTTTTCTAAAGGACGATAGGAACACAGAAAAAAAACAAAAACAGTTAAGCATTCCGTAACCCACACCATTAAGAGTACACTTATACAATTTCCACCACTTCTGATGCGCCTGATTTGTTTTTCGGCTCCCTTCGACTGACCTTTCTTTCGTAGAGTCCTACAATATAAAATACCCATTCGCCTTGACACTTCATGCGGCGGTGCTAAGCACACGTGAATCATATGCACTTAAATTCTAGGGCGAAACTGCAGCATGTAAACTTAACGCTTTTAAGGAAGTTTAGGCGGCCCTCAAAAATCGGTTTCTCAATGAATCGCGCTACGATTTACTACAGAGGTGAAACCACATGGCGGAAGCATGGGGGGAAAATATCAGCGGATGAACTTTCTTGTTAAAAAACAAATGTGCCGAAATCGCTGCCCTCGTTACCCTGATTCTCAAAGAAATGCGTTAGCATTTTGAGCCGCGGTTATATAGAATGTTCGAAATTCTAATGTTCGATCTAAAATGGGCCGTAAAAAGCGGCGCCTGCACGTAGCAATCTAACATTCTCGTCAAAGGTGTATTTCACAGGTCGGTGTTATCATGCAAAATTACAAAGCGTAGCTCCTTCTCTGTAATGAATACGGCCAAAAAACTTGCCAGGGTCAACGGCGGACGCCGACACAGACGACCGAGTCGAGTGGCGGGGCGCGTTTGGCGCACGTATTGATCGATGGCGTCAAGAGCAGCGTCGGAATGTGGAGCCGACCACCGAAAGAAAACAGACGACACGCAGAAGAAAGCCGTCGGCAGCAAGAACGCCGTCGTTATGCAAACGCGTTTTTTTTTTTGTGTGTTTTGCTTTTATTGTTTGCGTTTATTTTTAAACTAAAGGTACACTACAGAAAGATTTTGTTCATTTTATTAGACCACGGTCATCGCGAGCAGTCTCGATAAGGAGGTAGTGGCATCTAGCAATACGTGCTCCAAATGCTCCCCGCCACTCGACTCGGTCGTCTGCGTCGCCGTCCGCTGTTGACCCTGGAAACGTTTTTGGCCGTATTTTTTACAGAAAGAAAGCTACGCTTTGTAATTTTACAAGAAAACCCGAACAGTGAAATACACCTTTGACGAAAAGTTTAGACTGCCACGTGCAGGTACCGATTTTTACGGCCCGTTTTACATCGAGCCTGGGTTTTTCAGCCACCCTATATATAACAAAGCATGGTGAATGCAGCCCCTCAGCTCTTTTCCGCGAGGTGATTATTCCCCAAACCTCTGTCGGGCAGATTAGGTAACTTAGCGCGTGCATGAAGGACGTGCGCGCTGCGCGGAAAACGACTGAGCCATTGCTTTGTTGTGCATGCATGTTGTGCATACAGGGGCGACGACACTGTCCGCTTACGGCCTGGTGACATAGTAAGACGACTGTGTGTCAGACACGGCGTGGCAGGCCGAAGAACGGAACCGCAGCCCGTGTGCGTCCACAGGTCTCCAAAGCCGATGGCAGGAGCTTCCTGGGCGTTCAAAGCGGGCACCGGCATGCTGGCCGCCTGACGTGAACGGAGGGGGTGGGGGGGGGGGGGGGGGGGATTTACACACGCCCCAGTGATACACACGCCCTCCCACACAACACCGGCGATCTTCGGTTGCTTAGAGTAACTACTCTACGGTTGCTTGGCCTGTGCCGCCATCCCGTGGCGACGTGGCGAACTCTATAAACGTGGGCGCGCTTCGGAATCTCGGAGGCCATGACGTGGGCTCCAACGACGTCCGAGGTCAGCGCATGTACCAGGGCACTAATGCTAACGCATTAAAAAAAACTGTTTCGGGCTATCTGCCGCAACATTCGCAGACGACGTCATGACCGGGCTCGCCTGGTTGAATCTGCCACCGACAAATCTCGGAAGTGTCGAGCGCGCCGGCAGGTATACGCGCGCCGGCATAGTGAAAACCTTCCGGAGATCGTCTGCTAAGCTCGGCGCCGGCGATCCAGAGCGGCGAGCTTGACGCTTCCGACATCTGTCGGCGGCAGATTTAACTAGGCGATCCCGGCCATTACGTCGTCTGCGAATGCCGCGGCAGGTAGCTCGATACAGGTTTTTTTTTTTTTTTTTCTATCTTTTGAACAAGGTAAGCTCATCCGTTAATATTTTCACCCCATGCTTCCACTACGTGGTTGCACCACTATAGTTATTCGCAACGCGATACGTTGAGAAACTGATTTTTTTTTGCGGGCCGGCTAAAGTGCCCAAAAGCGATAGTTTACTTCAGTGGCGTACACAGGGGGGGGCCGAAGGGGCCGCGGCCCCCCGCGAAATTTTCGAGGGGGGGGGGGGGGGGGGGGGGAGTCGGCGAGGTCACTATATAACTCTCGGGTTTATCAATATCAAACTTCGTGGAGAAGTTGTAAACAAAAAAAAGGAAATAAAAAGGGAAGGGAATGCAATATGCCATTTATGACATAGTAAACATAATAACAAATGCATAGTTTTAACGCCTTTTATCTAATATGACTGGAGAATAATCAATTAACAAATATATTCCTTTACTTCTACTTTTATTGCTTCGCGAGTGCCCCATGTCCCTCTCGCGGAGCCGCCAAAGCTGGTTTGTCGTCGCCACGGAGCGGCCCCCGAGTCCCCGACTGATGTCACCAAGCGAACTGCGCAGGCGCGCGCATTCCGGAAGTGGTGCCGCCGCCATGCTACTTGTAGTCATCGCTTTCCGGTTTCCCGGCTACATAGGGCTGCGCGTACATCGTAGATTATTGTTTGGAACGCCCCAGTATCAGCTTGGATTCTCCGGCATGTCTGTGCTTCATAAAATTGTGTTGGTTGTGATGTCTTAATTTGTCAGCAAGCGCAGAAAAGCAGTTCCAGTAGTCTTATCGCTTTAGAATCGCTTTGTCGACTGCTTCGGGGTCGTCTGCTTCGTCGCCTTCGTGAACGGCAGTGTGCTCACGCGTTCACGAAGGCGAAGACGCCTTCGTGAACGCGTGAGCACACTGCCGTTCACGCAGTCGTCCCACTGCGACCGCAGGAAAAAAACAACGACGCCACTACTCTAGCTTTCCGGCTGCTCGGATATCTCAATTAACTTGGAAACTGAACATCTAGTTGAATGGCAAAGAACAAGAAAATTAGAGGGACCATCGGCTTTGGGTAGCACCGTGGAACAGCGTCAAATGTGTTGGTGAAAAACTGAGCTTGGTAGTGTTGAGTCTTGCGCATAACGTTTAATCAACAATGAAGTAAGAGGAGCTAAATCGACTTTCTCGGTGAGCGAGTTTTCTAAAAGTTGTTTCATTCTGGTTGACAGCCTGTGCGACAGGGTACAGATGAACTGCGGGAAGAAGCCTGCACACAGAGAAGGAATGATCTACAGAAAGGCCATGCCTGATGCGCCGTAACAATAGACCCTTCCCGAAAGTCAGTCTACCCACCCTGTTCAGAGCCAAACCCGACGCTCTAATGGCGGCCCTACACAGCATCTCCACACCAGAAATTGCAAGCGTCTTCGAAAGCATAGATCAGAAAGGGCAAAAAATGTTGGTCCTTTACGTCACCTTCGACTCCCGAAATTGAGGGTGCTTGATTTAGCAGAGCACGATCTCCTATCACCGCCATTAGAGCGGCAATATTGAGGCTCTTGGGACTGCCACAAGGTGATTCTGACTTTTGAAAAGGGTCTATTGTCATACCTCAAAAAGAAGCAGCCATGCAAGATACCTGAAAACTTGGGGTGGAGATGATTTTTCGTGTACAGTTTCTATTCAGTTTCGTTTTGTTTGCGCAAGCTCCGAACGCTAAAGCCTGGTTCAGACGGTTGCGTTTGACTGCGTTTGACTGCGTTGCGGCTGCGAGAAACCAGGGCATCCCTGCTGCTAATATCGCGTGCCCAGATGAGTCCTGGAATTGGATTCCACGCTTCATACGAAGCACAGATGTGCCGGTGACTGGCTTTCGGTTCTCGACGCAACGCAGTCAAACGCACTCAACCGCAAGTGTCTGAAGCGGCCTTAAGAGTCGCCCGACGTTGGAAGCCTTTTTCTGGATTAGTACCGCCAGCCTACTAGACCACCACAAAATAGGTTAGGCTCGTTTGTTACATTTCTGCCGGTAAGTGTTGCGCTTCTAAATTGCATTTTGTGGTGTTTTTACGTTTTGTATGAAAAAAAAAATGAAACTCGCTTCCGAAAAAAGTTATTTTATTTCCAGTGATGCATATCAAGAATCGCTGCTTTTTTTTTTTAGTGATTGTCTCGGTGTTTTGAAGCACAGTTGTGCTTAAGACATGTCGTCGCATTAACAGTTATAACCACCAAAATTCATTGAGAAAAAAGTGTATTCAAAACGGCCTCACCAAACTTAGTGGAGATAGACCAACGGATAGACCGCTACGGAGCGAATGCTCAGAGAGATTCCAACGTACGGAACACTTCGGCACGCTGTGTGTCTCGTGCCCTGTAATCTTACACTTTTTAGCTGACGTGCAATAGGTGGATATAAATTATGAAGCGAATCGCGAAAGAAATGGAAAAACGCTATTTTTCCTGCCGCTCTGTCCGGCTCTGTTTACCTTTCTTTGCCGTGCTGCTTTCTTTCGGGAAGACATAATATCCGAGGCCTTTTTGCCTGGTGCTGTTATTGTAGAACCGTGGCATACAACGGATGAAGCCACCCATTGAAAACCATGAGTAAACACCCGGCTAAACGTCTCGTGCTTACCCGAAAATTTCCAAACGCCGGGCGTACAATGCGCATTGACGCGGCCGGAAAACTGGGGAGAACTACAAGTACCACCATGCACCGCGGCAGCGGTGGCGTCGCGCAACTCCTGGTGAGATCGGTCCGCTCTGGGTGCGTACCATGCGCTGTGCTTCGCTCGAGCGCAGCGGGGCCCCTCGATGTTTTGTAGCCTTTTTTTATTTTGAAAAGAAGCGTCGGTACTGCTTTTGCACCCCGACGAGAGGTTTTTCTTGGAAGCGGTGTCCGGCTGACGGTCGACAGTAAGGGCGAAGGTTTTTGGGAGTTTTCGGGGGTCTAGGCACGTGTCCTTTCTTAATTGGATTTTGTATTGTCTGGGTTTGTTTTGTACCGCGTGGCTCCTCCCATTGGTCTAAAAAGAGCGATATCTGATTGGCTCCTCGGATGGCGGGAAAAGTCTTAGCAAAGTGAATATAGGCGCCTAAATGAGCGGGATTTGCGGTTCAAGGTTCGAATACGGAAGTTCTCATCGGCAGTTTGAGAACCACGCGAGATAGGGGCGCGAGTGTGCGACCTGCTGCCTCAGGACGAGAGCCAAGTGCAATATGTGAGTGTGTAAAGTAAACCATTTTACATCGTCCCTTTGTTGCGTTGTGTGACTTCCTTGGTGAGCTTCTCTCTGTTCCGCTGAGGGAGCGCAAGCCTCTTCCGCGGGGCAGGGAGGTATCCCATGAGCTATGCAGACGATATGGCCGGCATCTCTTCACGAGTTGATGGCCCGTAAGGGGTTCACCCAGGGGTCTTCGCGCGTGCTTCGTGTCACCCTGGGGCGGGGCGTGGCGGGGGCCACGGTTGCGGGCTCGGCTGCGCGGGATGCACCACACACAGCGGTGCGCTCGCGGGTTTGGGCTTGTGGCTCGGGCTTCCGCCGCGGTCTGCGTTGGGGTGGGTTGGGGCACAGCCAGTCGTTTTATCTTCCCCTCTATAGGTTCTGATCATTAATAGTTTCCACACATGCAGATTTGTTATTCTTATCTTGTACTTACGACTACTGTTTGTTTATGTTTACACCTACTCAGCGGCGGGCTAGCAGGCGCACATGCGTAAGGGTACTGACCTTTCTGTCTAGCCTTGCACGACGCTGAGTGGGCAAACTTTCTCGTGCAAATAAACATTATTATTATTATTTTGTGAGCGGACTTCGGGAAGCTTAGAAATCGACACCGACGAACAAATCACGTGAGACTTTTGTCGGTTAGATCAGGTTAAGATAGGGAGAAATTTATGGTAGAGCAGCTTTCCACTGTTTATGGTCTATCCATCAAGGTGTTCCGCGTTTCTACTTATGCATCATTGTTTTATCAGCCCCGCTGACTGGAGGCTTCATGCATTGGAGTCGTGCTTTACAAAATATTTGTTTTTATGATTCTTGTTTTCTGCTAACTCTGGTGTTTTCTTTTGACGTGACTTGCAAATAAAAAAAGTAAAATGAAAATGCCTTCCTGGTGGGGAATTTCCGGGGCATTTTTTTTATGTATCATAATCATCCCAAAACCAATATAACAACTTTATTTTAATTACTTGATAGAAGAATGCATAGTTATTAGAAAAAAAAACTTTCTTTTCTTTTTATCTTGTCCCCCTTTACTCTCGTTGGTCCGGCCCCCCCTAAAATGAAATCCTGCGTACGCCACTGGTTTACATGCTGTAGAACAGGAGCTCATTTATTTCCTTGCCCCAAGCACTGCGTGTCTGGCCAAAGCGAATCCTGCAAATCCGACAAACGGCGTCGTCAAATGGGTTTTTTATAATGATGGAGATTGTACATGAATCAAAAATGGCTCATTTCGGAAGTTCCAAGCAAGGATATGAAGTATCCCAAAAGTAGCCATATAGCCAACCACCAGCTGGCTATATGGTAGCCCAACTTGGCAACTCTATTCAAACGGCGTTTTTTAACTTTCACGTTCTGTCAGCTGAGGTGTGCGAATGGGGGTTCAAACTCAAGTGCGCTGCGTCCTACATAGCTTTCGCAGTGCAAGAAAATGACGTGACAAGACGGCCCTTTTTACACTATTGAAGCTGAGAACTACATTGCACCATTGGAATCAAAAAACTATTCGCGCACCCATAGATTTGTGCCTTTGGTACAGCAATTTTCTTATTCGCATGAAAGGGTGCCCCGATTTGTGTAAGGTATCGGTCAGTTACTCTGTTATTTTGCCACAAAACTAAAATTGAAAGGGATTTTCATTGTGGCGCTTGAAAGAAAACTTTATCTGTGTAGATACTTAAAAATCAAATGGCGACAGAATCTCCCAATTTCAACATTATTTATTTTGAAAACACTAACATATTTTATAAATGCATAAAAAAGAAATTGCCGTGATTTGTTTTTTCTATCGTGACACAGGAAGACATCCTTCTTTGTGTGATGCATGATCTGCGCCCCTCTGTGTGTCCTGGCGTGGCTTTGATACTACTGTGGTTACACGGTCGACTTTAAAGGGACAATGAAGGCGATTTCATTTAATTTTTTTAAATGGTGTTTTTAGGTTTCTTGGGAACCTGGCATACTGCCCAATTTTTCGTAGACATTTGTGACGCATATTTCTGTGCCTACAAAAGAACTGAAGAAACCGAAACTGAACTATCTCCATTCTCATTTCTGGGCCTCCGAAAACGGAGGTGACGTAGAAAGTGACGTCAAAAGTGAATAGTCGGTATCGGTAGCATTTAGGAGATCGAGACTGGTTACCGCGGTGGGTTATAGCACCGCGGTAGCGCGACTGTTTCGTCGGATCTGTCAACATGGACGACAATGCCACTCTCGCGAGCGAGTTCTGTTCGGGCTTCCGTTCAGTGACCTAACTCCAACGGAACGGGAGTACGTGTGTGGCGTTCTTCGCTATCACCCGAGGCCGACGGTGAGCGCCCAGCCGGCAACGAGCGGCCCACTGGCTCCGAGCAGCAAAGCTGTGAGCAACATTCGCACGGACGAGACGAGAGCGGCGCGTTGCCGAAGGACAGGCCCCTTCCCTGTCCGACAGGGACGCGAAGGAAATGCCGAGGGGGAAGCGGCAGCGACCCTGGAACCGGTTCCTCCGCGGGGGACGCTCCCCAAGAAGGAGAAAATAAACAGCACCATGTTTGCTTTCACCAGAGTCGGACGTCCACTCATTTCGTCGTCAAAGAGCAAAAACGATTACTGGTCTTTAGTTGACCGTTTGAACAGCCATCTACGGCGCACAAATTTGGCATGACTACAACTTTGCAGAATCCTTCGAGTACCGTGTTCCCAAAGTAAACACGACATCGACGTCTCCAGCGTGCTCCGCGCTGCGTTCTTTATTATTTTTTTCTTTTGCCCATAGTTGCTCGTTGCCCGTTTCGCGTCCAGCGTAGGAATGAAAAAAAAAATAAGTATGCTGTTTTATTTACGGTTTAGTAATCATCTCCGGTCCGATTTATACTTTTCATGGTTATTCAAGCGGAAATTAGAACAGTATTCCTAAAAACTGTGAACCAAAACGTGACCGAGGGCACGTCACTCGTTCCGACCAATCGCTCACGCGTCTTTTGTGACGTCGCGCTTCTTGGCCCCGCATCAGTCACGTGAGCTCCGCTTCTCCTGGCTTCTCCCGCCACTCTCGGGGCGTCGCCCCAGTCGATCCCGATACGATTATTACCGCGACTGTTTCATTGATTTGCGCGGCACACAAGCACCGGTTTCGGCTGAAATTTGGGCAACGTGGCCTGAGACGGGCCTGGAACCCAGTTCAATCGTCAAAAAAATACCCGAAATTGCCTTCATTGTCCCTTTAAGGCGCTGCCTTGATGCGTGATTCCAAATCACCAGAAGCTGGCAGAATGGCCAATATACGCAGAGGACTAGCACCTTTATTCATATCAGTAACTCCGCACAACAGAGCTCTAGCTCAACCAAATCGGAGGCATGCGGTTTAGAGAAGCTCGTTTTAGCGAATGCCGTTTTACCGAACCCAGTTTATCGAAACCCTTTATAGAGAATCCCAGTTTAGAGAAAATGGCGATGAGCCTCCCTTTAGCGAATTCGGCCGCAGCGAAGTGGCGTGTACGGATAGGTCAGGTGAGTTAACACTTTTGTAATGAGCCGCCGCAGGATGCCGCCGCGAAGCGGCGGGAACGCAGTGGGGTGCCTGGGTTAACACGCGCACCAGTGATACACGCGCGAAGTAGGAAAGCCTTTTTTATACAGCGTCCCCTTTTCGAACGGCGTTTCTCTAAACTGAGGCTCTGCTTTCTCCAAACCGTGCTTCGATAAAACGTGCCCGTTCTCTAAAACGCGCTGCGATGAACTGGCATTCGATCAACCGTAGTAAACCCCAACAAAATCATTGATTATGTATTTGTAATTATAATTCAAATTCTGCCAAGTAATGTCTTACAATTAGAAATTACCCGAGAAAGCAATACAATTATAATACTTCAAATACTGTGATTGGATTAGTACCCAGTTATGCCTTAAAAACATGTCAGCACAAAAAAAAAAATTACTTTAATTTTTTTTTTTTTTTTTCTGCTGAACATGAGGTAGTTTTTATAGCGCCTCTTTTTAGTAGTCTCTCCCTCTGAGCTGATCCGCTCTCCCGAAATTCCCGGAACCGAGCGGAGCTGCCTTTCCATTCGCACTCGCGGCGTGAGGAACATCACTAACCAGCCGTCCTGCGTAGCACCCCGTCACTTTCCTTATTCAGAAACAAAAAGGAACACCTTTCGCCGTTAGCTCTTAGAAAGGAGTTACTCCGAACAAGCGCAGATTTACAATGTCGCTTCGGCGTACGTGATTCACGCCAACGCGGCCAGAAGATAGATGGCGGTGAATTGATTAGACGGAATTACTCGCATTCAATCAAGAGGTAACACTTGTCGCGGGAAGCGTATACATGAAACAGTCAGAAAAGGGGCGCGGAAGACTGATGCACGTATTTTCCGGGAATGCAGTCAACGTGTGCTTGATTAATCGCTGGCCGCCTTAGCACTGCATGTTTATGGGCTGAGCTGTCCGTGCGGCCGACACGCGCGTACGAGATTCAACGAGTGATTTATGTCTTGTCAAGCAAGACATTACGACGTAGGCACGACCTGGCAGCAACGGTCGATTACTGGGCAGCCGGCGCGTGTCGGGGTTGGGTAGGTAAAACTTGGAAGGCCACTTTACGGTGGCGATGTTCGAGTAACGGCTAAACTCGCATTCACGAAGTGCCCTCAGTATACGAAGGGACTGCGGGTAGGGTCCTGTCAAGTCAGCCGCGGTGGCGGGGTGAAGAGCTATTCTGGTAGGGGTCACATTTACGTGTACGTCTCACATTACCCCACATAAAAGTAGAGGCCCCGGCCCCCACCCCATGCCTCATTTGTTTGTGGCTTTTTATAGCCCTGTCACGCTGGAAACTTAATGTCATTTCCATCGAATGACATTTGTGTGATCGGCGGTTCAGTTCGTGATGCTAGCTATACGAGCGTCGCGCGTGTACAGGACGCGCTGATCGGCCGATCGCTTGCGGGGATATCAATGTCATCTGTATCAGGACTAGAGATGGAATTTGCAGGACAAAATCAGTGCTGAAATCGGGTCAGAAAATGCCAAAGCATCGAAACACTTTCCGGGACAATGTACGCTTCTGTGAGTACGCTTAAAGGGTTTATTAGCGTTGAAATCTTTATTCTTCTTTTTTATTCTTCTCCTTTTCTCTGGTAACAAATTCCTAAACTCGGTGATCGATCGCTCCACTTCCTCAAAGACAAGCGCAAACACCTGAGGGCTCGTTTGGCATCCGAGTCATAAACGCCATCTGGATTTTGTGGTGAACGTACCCACTGAGTGTCAGGGTTTTTCCCGTGCGACTCTCGAAACTTGTCTTTCGCAGAGCCGTCTAACGACTTGCGCGGAAACGGCGGCGCGTCGCCGTTCGCCACCGGAGACCAAGTGAAGCGCGCGCAGCTCTTTCCGGTGCAGATGCTGAGATAAAGGGATGCTGAACCGATATCTGAAGTTGCCGAAATAAGCCCCGGACAAGCTTCCCGGGACCGCACTATACCTAAAAATGCTATTCATGTAAAGGGATGGAGATCGGATTATTATATTTCTTGGAATGACGACCGCTGATTGAGCCAGAAGCGCCAGAAGCCTCCGATGCGCGCGAGGCCCTCTGGGATTACTCGCAACGGAACTGACGTCAACAAACTGCAACGGAACTGACGTGAACAAGTCGAGCTGCCGACGCGCCACAGCGTGGAAGAAAGTTGCGCTTTGAATAATAGTAGACAGATGCCCGTCGCGTTGGAAGTTTGCCATCTAATCCAGCCAAGTTAGCTGCGCACTACCTGCCAGCGACCCTGCACCCTGCCACCCCCAGTCCACTTCTGCACCTGCGTCGTAGCGACGGCGGCGACTTTGGTCTGTGGGTTTTTCGGAGTTCGGTGATTTCTTTCCCGTCCTGATAATTTGGCCATGACGACGGCGACCACGGAGACTTCGACAGCGCTGATGGCGCTGATGTTTGATGCCGCCAAGATGCCGCTTGCTCGCGACGCTCGCTAGGCCGTTCGGCGCCGCATAGGTGTCGTGTCAAAAACGACATGATGAACACTGTTCGAAAAATTTATCAGATAAAATTGCATTTCTTTTAAAAATATATCTCATCGTTTCGGGACGGGGTTCGCACGTCGCATTTCCGTTTCGTCGCGCCACCACGCGGCGTGAGCGCACGCCGGAGCCAACGAGGTAGGTCGGAGCCAACCGAGCTGACCGAGCCAACTTTGATGGCTCACCATAGCCGCGTTCTGCGTACTACAAGTTTGTTGTCGTCACGAAACGAGCTTTCAAAAAAACTCACCAGGTGCACCTTAGAATATTTATTTACATAAATCATATAATTTAGACTACTTTATTGTTTCAAGTACCGTCATTTAAGAGCCATTCGTGTGCTGTAAATATCAAAACGACAAAGAATTTAGATTCTGTTTTTCGGTTCAGCATCCCTTTAAAGGGATACTGAACCAAGGAATTTAGTGTCCATAATAAGTGGCGCACGTTCTTTTCACGAGCCAGCAGCCGCCGGTGTGCGCGAGCACACGCAACAAAAATGACGTCAAAAACCTCCGTTCGTGATTAAGATGACAGTGAAATGTATGGGCTTCGGGCCAAAGGAGAATAAAGACAAGTTTTTCATCTACACAGTGGTGTCTGGTGTAAAAGGTAAGCAATTAATTGGTCTAACAAGCACATAGCTTTCACTTGTAGAGATGAAAAGCCTGTATTTATTCTCCTTTGGCCCGAAGCCCAAGCATTTCACTGTCATCTTAATCACGAACGGAGGTTTTTGACGTCATTTTCGTTGCGTGTGCTCGCGCACACCGGCGGCTGCTGGCTCGTGGAAAGAACGTGCGCCACTTATTATGGACACTAAATTCTATGGTTCAGTATCCCTTTAAGGCGACTCAGCATCCCTTTAAGGCGACTCGTCGACAGCCAACCATTAGGAGCGTGCTTGGCACTATCGGTCGGTGGCGTAGTATATCCAGCGCTTTAGAAGAGAGGGAAGGCAGCCGGCTCATATAAGGCTAGCGCATGCGGTTTGAACTTCGTTGGAGCCGCCGGCTAAAGAATGCCACGCTGAGTCCTTGCCGATACAAAACTATTATCAATGGGGGAACGTCACATCGTCACAATCGTTTCAGTCAAGTAACTGGATACTTAATGGAAAATCGGGACGATCGGGACAATATTGAATCTTTCGGGACTCTCAACGTAAAAACGGGACAGTTCGGGTCAACGAAGTTCATGAAAGCCAAATGGAAATTACTTGATAGATGTGCACTGGTAACTGACACTGTTGTGTCACTGAAATTACTTGATAGATGTGCACTGGTAACTGACACCTGTAAAATCGGGACATGTCCCGGAAATCCCAGCTCAAATCATGATATTAACATACCCGTATGACCGGGGTATTGACCCGCTAAAATTACCTTTATGTTCCTTCTCCGTATGACGTCGTAACTGCTGCCTTATGGGAGCAAGCCCGTGCAGCATGCGCGTGAAAGTCTTAGAAGCTCCAGCGAAATCGACGGCACACAGCAACTAAAATAGAAAGCTGTGGCGGCAGGTCCACTCGCCACCCTTCTCGAGCGAACCAGATTACTACAGCGCCTGGCGGTCAAAAGAAGAAGTCGTGAAAGAAGGTTGGGAAACACACGTTGAAACAGTTTTTACTGCAGAGCTTTATGGTGTGCTCATGGCTATTAAATATACCGGGTGTTTTTCGTTTTTTTTTTTTTTTTTTTTTTTTTTTAACTTAACAGATTTGTTTAAAGAAAGCCGTGAAAGTTACATTTATGCGGTTTGTGCAGGTGAGTTGTACGGCCAGGGGGACATAGTATAGGGGGCTAATCCTAATGATCAGTCGGCCAATTAATTAAAATTTGTTAATTAACTTTTTAATTAATAAAATAGACATACGGTTTCAATTAGAAGCTTGCTGAGCGTCGTCGAAAACCACTAAATCAACTCTTTTTAGAAGACTCTTTTTACTAAAGAAGACTAAGTCAACTCTTTTTAGAATAAATACGTAAAACAGGGGCAGCATTTTACGGCGCTCTAAAAAAGTGCTCAATTTGGACGCGTTTCTAGGTTTCGCTTTCGTTTCGGAGCGCATCTTTGCGCCGACGGTCCTGCCCCCTGGTGGTCGAGGCGAGAAGCCACGCCTCGCCTCCCGCGTTGCATGGGGGGAAGTTAGGCGCACGTGTGTTGCGCGTCTCAGCCACTGGGGAGCAGAACCGCGGGCGCAGAGATAAGCTCCGATAAGAAATTGAAACCTAGAAACGCGTCCAAATTGAGTGTTTTTGCGGAACGCCGTAATACACTGCCCCTGCGTTATATTCTTCTAAAAAGACTTTATTTAGTGGTTTTCGATGACGCTCTTTAAGTTTCAAATTGGAAGCATATGTCTATTTTCATTAATTAAAAAGTTAATTAACAAACTTTAAGTAATTAGCCGACTGATCGTTACCATTAGCCACCTATACAATGTCCCCCTGGCCGTATAACTCACCTGCACAAACCGCATAAGTGCAACTTTCACGGCTTTTTTTAAACAAATATGTTACGTTTTAAAAAAAAAAACCTGCATATTAGGCAACAATATAAGGAAATCTATTTTGTTTGGAGGCTCCCAGAGTGCTATCCTTTCTCTATTTTCCCTCAGTTATTCTAAGAATCGGCTTGTACAACAAGTACCTGTAGAGTTAAGCCTGGCTTCTCAAATGGGATACAATATCAAGCTGAGCTGGCTACCAAGCATGCATGTGGGAATTTCAGGTAATGAAAAGGTGGATAGGCTAGCGGCTTCTGTTAAGGATGCTCTGAAAACGACCGTTGGGCTGCCTCAAGAAGATTTTAAACAAGTTCTCAAAAAAGCAATTTATAACCCCTGGCAGCTAGATTCGGACAAAGAAATAGATAATAAGCTACATGCCGCCAAACCATGTTTAGAGGTATGGGAGAGTTCGCACCATAGAGACCGTCGCCATGAAGTTTTACTGTTTCATTTGAGAATTGGGCATTCACGTGTGACCCTTCGACATCTTCTTTGTGGTGAGCACCCCCCAGTCAGCGAGCATTGCGGTGAATTGCTAACTACATTGCACATTCTATTGCACTGCAAATTCTTTGATCAAGAACGCCAAACAAGTTTCCTTTCACTTTCCGGATAACTTCCATTTCATTCAGCCTTCCTGCTGGGAGATGAACCTTCAGTTCCTTTTGGTCATATTTTAGATTTTCTTAAACAAACTGACTACCTGCACCAGTTATAGCACTTCCGCACGGTAATTCCTTTCTTTTACTATAGACTCCTTTAATTAGCTCTTTGCCACAGCAAGGCCTATGTTGCTTTTTTACACCATTAAAAACTAAATCATCATCATCAATTATCGACAAATGTCCAGCGTCTCGACACTCGATTCGTCCAACTGGAACTACGACGTCAGCCTTCCTGCAGGCATCCTCGACATCATACACAAAGTTGTCCGGGAGGAGATCGGTACTCCGCTACTTCCTGCCACCAGTCGCCCAGCTTTTATATCGAATGCCGAGATTGTTTGGGAAGAAGTTCAACAGGCATTTCAACCTGAGACTTCTGCGAGCGAAGTGGCATCTGACGAACCGAGTGTGACTTACGTCGCAATGGCACGACGACCGCCACCGGCTGCTCGTTAGTACGCAGATTCAACGGGATACCCCAACGCCACAGTATTCCTGACGTCGGAAAGAACCAGTGTAGGTCCGCAGTGAACAAAAGTACACCTATGAAGACGGAGGTGTTGCAAACGGCCGACCGACGACCAGTCTGCTACCACTAAGGGAGGTGCCCGTACCGATGAATGGGCTTGTGCGGGTTTGTGCCGAACGACCCTTGACCACGTCTCCAGGAGTGACCACGGGACATTGAGGAGTATCATCGGCGGCCTCTGTCCTTCGTGCCGACACTACCCCGAAGCTCCTAGTCCCTATTACCTCGACGGGAGGATACACGACACATGCTTCTACACTAAGCACGACAAAGCAGGTGAGCGGCAATGCTATGACAATTGATCTGGTGGCGGTCGTCGTCCAAGGACCATTATAATTTGCCGACACATATTATCAGGTCCACTCCACAAAGCGCAAGATTTCCAACTTTGAGGGAGAATACCGCTGAATGGCTTAAAGAAATAGAATGGAATATTGGTCGCGTTCTCAAAAACTGGACACCAAGCCACCCGACATCACTTTGCCACACGAAAATTACACAAGTTTCAGTGGTCACGGCACGCATAATAAGTCACCATTGCGAAATGGAAGTGAAGTAGCATCCTCTGATGTTTTCGCTGTGGCCTTCATCAATCCATATGTGCTTCGAATGTAGCAGCTGCAACCTTGAATCTGGAAAAGGTTATTTTTGTCATACATTTTCTTTATGGTGCCTAAGGTTTGAGCTAATAAATGCTGTCCTGCAATGAACACTATTACCAGTAGCATAGCCCTGGGCATGCAAGGAAGGCACAGCACCAATGTTGAGATATCAGACTTTTAGAAATGCAATTGTCCGATTTTCCTCATCCTTGTGTCAGGATGAAGTTGTTAGTATCTCTCTTGCCTAAGCGCGTAAGCACTTGTTTGGAGCAGATATTGGAATCGGTTGCCCCGACGAGCAAGCGGCTCTTTCCGTCTGGATACCGGACAATAAACGCTTCCACAACAGGCCCGGACTACCGAGTCGTTGTCGTCACAGCCGAACGTAACACTAGTAAAGCTCTCTATTTTTGTTCTATAGCAAATAAGATTGCAACATCGAACGATAAAAGCACCGAAGAAGAGCTTTGTTTCGCCGCACCATTGTGGCTTTTTTTTTTTTTCACCCTCCTCCATCCCCACTGCAACTGTAGATAAAGTTCAATTCAATTCAATTCAATTCGACATAATTAGCCAAGTACAACATAATAAGTTAAATATTTTTCGACCCCTTCAGTCAAAACCTATCAGCTATTTTATAACGGTGAATTTCGCGCGTGGGTGTGAACGTCAAGCATGAAAAACGGGCAACTTCGATAAACGATAGCAACGAAAAACAAGTAAAACTATTATCTCGATGTCTGGCTCCTTTGGTTAAAATAATAAACAATGAGGAAAAATGAATAAAGCGCACAAAATAACGTTAGAAAAAACGAAGAGATGGGTATACGTTTGAAGAATGGTCCCACGGCCATCGCCGATAGGACCAATTGTCTGCAAAACGATCAATAATCATTTTTCGTCCAAACGAAACACGGCGATGTAATCCTCCA
>JABSTQ010007121.1:0-28840 GCA_013358835.2 Ixodes persulcatus | reverse complement strand
AATCGCCTTTCGGCATTTGCAAATCAACAATTGCCTATACTGTAACGGAAACCCTTGGGGCTGTGAAAGTACAAGCCCAAGGCAAAGGCTTTCTTCTGGCTGCACCACCGCCTGCCGAACCTGCTTGCATTGCTCATCTCCAGCTGAGCTTACACAGGGGCAGCAACGGCTGGAGACACAAGGCTACGTACACTTTCAACTATCTCAGTGACAGTCAGCATATGACGCCGTCGCTGCAGTCGTTGCTGGAGTATCTTGTTGTGCTTCCAAAGCTGTCGAAGTTTGGCCCTCAACACGTCCATCTTCCCCTTGCCCTCGGTACGGGTGGCACAGGACTCTGCAAGGGGAAAGCAAAAGCAATTATGAAACGTTTAGAGAAACAGTGAAAGGAGTAATGCACCTCCACTGTAAAAAATGTGGAAGTACAAGTAAGCTTTGTGCATCATGACAGATACCTACGTTGGTGAGAAACTGCAGAAGTCGAAGTCACCGAAGCATTATAATCGGTAGGGGAAGGTCCGGGCGCCCACACATCGTTTTCTCCAGAAGGCAGACCATGTCCATCCACCGCGTATGTGTGATCCACTACAAAAAACAAAACAAAGGAAACAAAGTGACAGAGTGGTTGCAAAAAGCTGAACCAGCTACAGCTGGTCAAGTACTACGCAACCAAGGAATCTTCAAAGACTGTCCTAAACAATGCACACTATTAAAACTTACCATGAACTCTGGTTGGAGGGCTAGTCTTCGCGCTACAGGTCAGAGCCGTGAGACTGGTCCCCACATCTGCAAAGCAATAACCAGGCAAATAAAAAATCTGTCCAAAATATCAGTCATTGCATTGTTTCAGGATGTTCCTGCGGCATGTGACAAGCTAGATTAAAAACATGGTCATACATGTTTTGCATGTCTCCCAAGAAAGCACAAATACTGGGAACACACTCTCATAGAAAGGATCGCTACTACGCGACAGTCCGAAGTATATAAGAAACATGGCCTGCAACACTTCTCCGCCAATATGCAATAACTTTTACCTTGTTCCGTAGTGCGGTGCGTGTGACACCGTGATGATGTGGGCGCACCGATGCTACTGATGCTGGCCGGTGTGGGCTCGCCCTCGCTGATCAATTGGCCAGGGCTGCTGATCTGGACGACAATTCCGGCACCTATGCAAAGTTCATTTGCAAAGTTAAGCACACACGTTATGTACACTGAAACAGTTCCTTGTATCTGCATGTGAAATACCTTCTGAATAAGCTTATGTTCTCAGTCATAATGAAAACAAGATTTCGTGCACACCTTCAGAGGTCAAATATGCTGGTATTGCATCACAACGCAGCCTTCCTCGATAAAGAAACGCAGAGGGCTTGTAGTGCCTGGAGCATACCACCCGTTCCCGCAGCTGCTGTGGTGTCTTGTTCTCTAGGCTTGCGTTCCGGCAAAACTGAACTCAGACCCTCCGTCTGAATGTGAAGCAGTGTATTACTTTACATACCCTGGGATAAACTGAACAGGCCGAAATGCCTTCAGTGGACTTTTAAGAAAAAAAACAAGATTAAACAATAATGTTAGCGATAAACTGGTGACATCATTGTACCTGGTCTCTAGTCTGGGTCCAGCGAACGCCATGAGCGGGGAGCCCACCTCTGTGCCCATGAGGTTAGATAGGTTCACAACGCAGAAGATTACATTACGAGATTCCCGATCGTATCCACAGTAAGTAGACCTGATAGTCGCCAGCATGTTAGAAGGACGTTACCAACCACGTTTCAAGCAGAAAGAATGTTTTAGTGTTATTCACACCATAATATGAAAGTTAATTAAAACTGAAATGTTAAGTCATTGTTTCTTATTAGGTTTGTGTGGTCTCGCAGCCGTTCAGCAGAGGCCACGGAAATCCGCCACTAATATCTGAGATTAATTTCGTCTCGCGCAGCTTGAAACGAAGACTGGGCCCAAAAACGCTCAATCAACGAGTGCCTATTACTAAATGAGCATGCATGAGGGCCCATAGAAGAGGTCAAGAGCTTACCAGACATCACCGGGCAACGGACATCAGGACATCACACATAGTTGCAGCGGACACAGCTACTACAAGTTTCACCTTGCAGAGTCCACAGGAAAACGATGAAGTGTGATGCCAGCGGTGCAGTCATCACTTGGGCATCGCGCTACCGTGCAGCGTCTCTTTACATGCGGCAGGCTCATCGTCCCGACGAACGGAGCCTTGAACGCGCCCGGCGGGCCCTCGACGACAAAACCCGCAGAACGGCGCAATAGGCTTTAACCAGTACAAACCTTTCTGCACTCGGATACGTCAGAAAACTTAAGACCACGAATCGTTAAACGATTACAATGTGAAAGGTTGACGGGAGCTAAAGCAGGCACACTGGCAAACGCAAACAGTGCAAACACGAGGCGTATCAGGACTGCGAACTTCTGCCGACGGCGTAAACACCCGTAATAGCGACGTTGCAGAGGTCGCAACGAGTGTGCAAAACATAATACATATTAAACACTAACTAAAAAATTCAGCCAACTGAACATGCTTAAACTAAGTTATTATTAATAAATAATACTTTCATTTAAAGTAAACTATATTAAATACCGAAAATGTGTCTTTAATATTTTATCAGCTTAGTGTTTCGCCGCGCAAAACACAGTCGCGCTGCGGTAGCGCGGCCTCCAGGGTGATGACGCTGACGATTGGTTTTGGGCCGCTTTTTTGCTCCACTTTCGCGACCCATATAAATTGACCTTGGGAGAGCGACCTACAGCAGAACAGACGTCTGCCATATACACCACAACTGTTAGAACGCCGGCAGGATCGCGACCGGCGACAGCATGACACTTCTATTACGTCATCAGGCGGACATTGAGGGACCACTTTTTTGGACGCCGTAAACACACCAGTCGGAGTCGCGTTCCAGGCACCATAACAAAATGCCATGGGGGTCGCCATTTTGAAAAGCAAAACAATAAAAACTAAACATAAAAAGTGGTTTGTTACCCCATCCGTTGTGAGAGGGCGCTTTTACGAGTTTAAATATTTGTTTGAGGAAATTTCGCTCTTTTTAAATTATTTGGTTATCATTATAATTTAGATTGTGTGAATATTATATATTGAGCTTTGTTCTACAGTGTACTTTTACTCACACAAGGCCCTCGATCACGTGGTTTGCGATTACCACAGGCTTATTCTGCAGTGGACAAACTGTGTATGATAAACTGTGGGCGGAACCTTTCTCCCAAGGAGTTATTACAATAAACGCTAGAGGCTCAGCTGCTGCTAGTGTCTACGGGACTTCCGGTTGCAAATTGAAGCAGACAGCAGTCTACTTTTTTAGTCTTCCTGCGTATTACTATGGAAAAACGTACGTGATATTTTTCTCTTCGCCAGGGAATAATAGAAATCAGCGTAGTTTCTTTACTCGTAACGGGTACTATGTAGCTTCCTTCACATTATAAAAGTGTAATTTATTTAGTTAATGTTTGTTTTAGATGCGGAGCATCTCTTGCTCGGGTCTATGTCCCGCGTCCGCGATGTAGTCGGCACTCGAACTACGCACGCGCAACTCTCCTCCTTCCCTCTCTCCAACAGCTGCGCGTTACTCTCTCCGCTCTCTCTCTCTACCAGCTGCGTGCACTGCGCGTGCGTTGGCTTCTCCTCACACCGCGCGCGCACGCGCAACTCTCCTCCTCTTGTCTCCTCTCCTTCAAGTGTGAAAAAAATAAAATAAACGGCGAGCGGCGAGCGTTCCAACTTTCTCTGCCGCGAGCCGCGACGAAGGCTCGCGTAGGGGGTAACGCTAGGGCAGTCGGTGGCGCCATCTCTCGACGTCAGCACGCAACTGACTCTTTCCTCGGAACCAACACGATGCTCCGCATCACCCCATGGTTCCCCTCGGGAAGATGGTGTTTTTCTTTTTTTTATTACTGAGCGATGTTTAAGTAAGCAAACATTGAGGCCCAGGTCTATGCTGTACAGCGTGATATGTCAATACAAGCTATCAATTCAAGCAAAAAACATGAAAGACGTTTACAATTCTCAGTAACGCCGAATTGGAGCTCAGCTCTTGAGGAGGAGGAGGGGAGGGTACAGAGGAAAGGGCATGCGCGTCCTCCTTCCCCGCTAAATTCAGCGGGAGTATTGGCAATGTTAGATTGTGGACGTTACATGACGTCACCTGAAACGTCATGCGTCACGTGACGTCACACGTCACGTGTTTCCCGTAGTGACGTAACACGTGGCGTCACGAGGGTAATGTTTTGACGATACCCTCTTGACCCTCCCGGGGGTTACTGCTCTCACGAAGGTTACCCTCGTGAGGTTAACCCTCACTGGGGTTACGTTACCCTCACGGGGGTGAGGGTAACCCCCTTAGGGCTGCCCCCATGAGGGTTACCCTCACCACCGTGAGGGTAACGCAACCGCCGTGAGGGTAACGTGAGGGTAACCCTCACGGGGGTTACGTTACCCTCACGGGGGTGAGGGTAACCCTCACGGGGCGTTACCTCACGAGTGTAACCTCCGTGAGGGTTACCCTCGAGGATAACCCTCGTGAGGGTTATTCTTATGAGGGTTACCCTCGTAAGGGTGACCCTCGTAAGAGAACCCTCACGAGGGTAACCCTCGTGGCGTCACATGTGACGTCACACGTCCCATAATTTATTTATTCATTCATTCATTCATCGTAATGCAACGCGCGGTTACGCCGACACCGCTCAACCTGCAAACGGGAGCCTAAGCACTGCGCTCTAAAAGAACAAATAAAAATTAAACACGTTTACAACCCCCTGCAATGCCGAATTAGAGCGCAGCTCTTGACTAGTAGGAGGGAAGGGTATGTCCCTCCTCCCTACCTGCTCCACTCCCATTTAGCGGGAAATTTTCGCTACATTTCACGCAAATTGTCAGCGGAAAAATTGTCCCGCTAAATTTAGGGAAGAACATCCCCACTAATTTTAGCACGAAAATTTTTCCGCTAAATTTTGAGGGAAAATTTGTTCGCTAAATTTAACGGAAATTTTTTCCTGCTAATGTTTGCGGAGAAATTTTTGCTAAATTTTGTGGGAAAATTTTTCAGCTACGTTTAGCGAGAACGTTTTGCGCTAAATTTAGCGGGGAAAAGTTTCCCCTAAATTTAGCATCAAATATTTTCAGCTAAATTTAGCGAGAAATTTTTTTCACTAAACTTAGCGGGGAAAGTTTTCCGCTAACTTTTTTCGCTAAATTTAGCGGAACCTCTAGCGTTTATTGTAATAACTCTATGCATTCTCCCGTCTGCCTAGAGAAGGAGAGAAGCCTCGTTCCTCCATTCTCGTGTCCGCTTGGGGGCGTGTCAGTAGAAGGGAGGAAAACGCGCCGTTGCTACTTTTAGAGCGCAGCTCTTAAGGGTTGTCCAAACAGGAAATTACAAAACGCACGACTCCGACAAATCGTGCGGCGCTCCGCTTCCGTACATTTTTCTTTGCCGGGGGGAAACTTGCCCCCGTCAAATCTGCCGGGGGAAACTTTCCCCCGTCAAATCTCGCCCGTGACCTCCACGGCGTCCTTGCTCTGCTCATCACGTGGGTGCGGAGAGCCACTCACACGCTCTGTTGGCTGTCGGTCAATCGCTCAAGGCCTCCGCCGTTTTTCAAGTCCCGAAAACAGGAAAGGGAACGACACGAAGGTGAGGTACGCTAGGTCATTGGCGAGGTCAGCCAGACGCAGGTGGCGTGTGACGTCAAATCTGACCAGCACCGACGTCAAAGAAAAGTGAAGGAGGCGAGGAGAAAAGTCGTGATGTTGGCTTGACCACAAAGATCGTCGTGCGACACGACCCCTGCAAAATATTGCGAAAATTGAAGCGTTCGCTTCAATTTTCACGATTTGTCGGAGTCGTGCGTTTTGTAGTATCCAGTTTGGACACCCCTTTAGGCGCCCGTTTCCGGCTTGAGCGGCGTCGACGTCGCCGTTGGCGTCGCCGTCGGCGTAACTGCGCGTTGCATTATGGGAAATGTCCCATAATGCACCGCGCAGGACCCTCATGGGGTTTACAGCGCAGGTCCCGCGCGGTGCATTATGGGACATTTCCCATCATGCAAACCGCGGGGATGAGGAGGGGGAGGAGGAGGGGAGAGGAGGAGGAGGAAGAGAAGATCTATATCGTGTCATTAGAGAACCATGCGTGGGAGCAGACGAGGCTGCTCCCACGCAAGAGGTCAATCGCCCCTGAAGAAGGAACCGAACTGGTTTTGAAACGTTGGGTCCGAGTTTAATTTTTGGTTGTAGTCACTTATTTTTCCATTATCACTTCCCAACCAGACAGACGTCTGTCGAAGATGTTTACCTTCAAGAGCCAGAGTATCGCGTTCTTTTTCCTTGCGCCGCCAACTCCGTATTAGCGGGGAAGCGGACACATGCGCCGAGCTAGATCCAAACTTCGTGAGGGAAAGCGACCTTGCAGGCGCCGAGTTTCTGGAGGAGCATGTCTCTCGATTTGCGTTTGCGAAATATACATTCTACACTAAAATCGACCAAACTGGAAGTTTCCTTGACCATTGAACACTATGTGTAGCCACTGGTTACAGTATAATGGCGTTGTTTTATAACGCGAGCGATGTTTTACAACACGTTTCCAAAGTCTGGTTGGCAGACGACACGTAGGACGATCACCATGCTCGCGTCTGCGGCTCTCGCAGTGTGTTACGCGACCGACACATCCGGGCACCTCGGCCCAGGTAACAACGCGCAGCTATGCTACAGTGTTCTAGCTATGCCTCGTGAAGGGACGACATTTATTTCGGCTACTACGTTTTACCGAGGGCATAGAGGAAACCAAAAAACAAAGGACAAGACAACGGCGCACGCGCGGCGTGTCGCCGCCCGATATCTTCTCTGCTCCCCACTCCGCAGCACGCCGCCTCACAGCCACGCCATCCGCGCTCCGGGTCTCCTGCAGAAGCGACGGTCGCTTCTTGCAGCACGGCCTTGGATCCAACATGGCCGCCCTGGGAGCACCATTACGACACTCCGCTCCACGAGCGGAGCATATTCGCGGTGAGAAGCTCGATAGGGGCGCTTCTGTTTTCCTCACTCTGAGTAACGCACGTGCTACCCACGTGGTTTTATTTTCATTTTCATAATGCATAGAAGCGTGCATAGAAGCTTGGCAGTGCACGTGCTTGCACCAGCAGAGAAAGTTGAAGTATCCTCACTCTGGGTTGCGAACAAACTTGACCAAGTGGCAATATCCAAACTTCTCGCAGCGAATACAGTTACTCAGGGTAACCCTTCAGCCAGCACCACGCGCAGTCTCGTGTCCGCGTAAAAACAAGCAGCAGCAAAGAATAAAAAAGAACTCAGTCTACCGGCGTCTTTGGAAAGGGGAAAGGGCGGAAGGTCCACGCAAATTTTCTCCTTTTCTCAAAAAATCAAAACAGAAAGGAGAGCTTCCGTATTTCCGGATTTTACCGCTGGGCATTTGTTTGGCCTTGCCAGAGAGAGCCCCTGCGCGCGCCTGTTCTCTAATCTATTTTCTCTTTACACCGACAACGTTCCTTCGCGATTTGACAGGCTTTCTAGAATAAAAGAGGCTATGGATTTCGGCTCGTGCTCTGGGAGAAATTATGTTGGCAATGCAGCCAAAGGTGCCGGCAAGCCTGCCCTCTCCCATTTTGAATGCTGATTAAAGCTGTGCGCGCGATCTCCTACTCTCCTCGGAAATGCTACCAAAAATAGACTCCGAGCGTATAAATTATCGTGCCACCTCTGTCTGCTGATCTCGCCAGGAGCGCCTGGGGCGAAAAAGAAGGAACGATGGAAGACATTAGAATATTTATTGCAGCATCCTGCATTCTTTCGGGTAAGCACCTTTCATATCCTTCGTGCCTCAAAAGTTACATTTTATAGGGTCACGTGAATCTACATTCCATCTCAAGACCGCCACCTCCTTTGCCGATTAATGTGGAGCTCGAAATAAATGAGCCATTTCCTCTCCCCACTTTCGCCGCCTTCGCATGCAGTGGTAGCTAAACGCTCGCGAGGCGGTTGCGAACGCCGTTGTTTAAATATTAAAATTATTTTCACACCCATTTGAGAACGAAAACGGGCGGATCCGCTTTGCAGTTGCAATGCATGGCTTACATGTACGTCACATCAGCGGCCATTGTGAAGCAGCTTGGTGCTACGCGCGTGCACTTCGAAGAATATATTTCGCACCACCAAATTTGTTTCTCATCACAAAAACAAGCAGGAATCACTGTTTGTACGGGGTCTCAGGCAAGACACGTATGCGCCAAGAAGTTGAGGAGACGAGAGTGTGCGGGGTCGTCAGAACGCCGGGCTCTGGTTCGAATGATTAGTGTGCATACCTTAAGCCTGTGTCTCCACTGCACTCGTCGACCGTGTTGGAATGCGAGAGCCGGCGTTCCTCGCTCTGACACGTTCGACGAATGCAGTAGAGACAAAGGCAGCTAGCTTGAGGTCTAACCACTAATCATTCAAGCCAAAACTCGGACAAATACATTGCAAGGGGAATACATTCTACTCCCCGATAATACAATGGCCTCGGCGAGGACAGGTTCGGCGCAATGGGGTCGGCGCAATTTGAATGGCTGGATGACCAGCAACCTTGTGTTTTTCCGCATTGAATATATAGAGGTACAAGGCACCACCTATCAGACATTCGCTGCCGGTGCCGCCGCGTGCCGTTCGCTCGATGCAAGTGTTTGCTCAATATGTGTCATGGCTTTTTCTCTAAACTTTTTTTTAGAGCACAAAGGTTTTTTTTTTCCGGCACGGCGAGACGTCCAGACCACCAGGGGAGAAATTGGCGCAGTAGGCGGGCCGTCTAATGCAAATGAGCAGAGTAGGATGTATTCCCCCTAGTAAAGTATTTGCCCCACCCCTGCTTGTTTCTATCTGAATGCGCACAGTACCGACGTGCGGTCGTGTATCGCTACTGCGTCATGCAATCGATCAATTAATCAATCAATCAATCCTTTATTTTACATCGGAAACTGATGTAGGCTGCAGTGGCAAAATGTCAAAAGTTTTACTTGACAAGACCTCTGCAGCTTTAGAATCGGCAGACGGCGACATACAACACATAAAGTGTTATTATATAGTTTTCACGCTTTTAACATTAAGCGAAAAAATAAAAAAAACTACAGCATCAATTAAGCACACTATCAAAGATAGCGAATAAAAAATATATATTAGGCACATGACGACATGAAAGGACTGTAAATGTAATAATCGTATTACATCAATGATAACAGAAATATACAGAACGCACGACCCCACAATACAAGAAAAAGTTTAATGCAGAAAAAAATTATAATTGTACTAAGATCCAGTCTCTCGATATTTTTCAAATTAGGCTTCTGAAGTTTATTTAGAACAAATGGAAGATTATACCTTAGCTAATGGAACCCGTAATTTGAACGATTTATTGGTATCTTACAATCGTGTACCCTTATATTTTGTGTTAGGTTTGAAATATGTCCAAGGAAAGGCTCGTTAGAACGAAGGGCAGATCTATATCGTGTCATTAGAGTATGCTCATATAGGTCTGGGACAGTTATTAGACGTAGTTCTTTAAACAGTGGATGCGTATGAGTATCGAAAGGAACATTGAGTATTATGCGAACAGCCTTTTTTTCAAGGAGGTGTAATTTGTTAGTATTTGACGAAGATGCGAGTTAAAAACCCCACGCCACAAAAAATACAGCGCAAACGAAACGACGGACCGTTAGAAGAGCATAAACACAGACAAGGCGCTGACTTACAACTGAAGTTTAATAAGAAAAAACATGAAGGCCGCGAAAAAACCCGAACAATCCCCCACACCCACATCACCACAAACCACGTTCCCATTGGCCGAGATATTCTATCTCTTTTTTGATAGAGGGCCACAGAGGGCGCGCTGACACACGTGCCCTCCCTACATCGTGGGCACGTGTAGGGAAACTTCAGTTGTAAGTCAGTGCCTTGTCTGTGCGTATACTCTTCTACTGGCCCTCCGTTTGTTTGTTTGTTTTTTGCGCTGTATTCTCGTTCCGATGCATCACCAACTCGCCCAGATTTCTACGCTTCTACCCCACGCTAGCGGTTGTACTGCACTGGATAAATTTCCCATCTACAGCTGAGACACCGCACACCCATTGAGGCTGACTAACTTCTCATTGTACAAAGATGGCGTAACACAAATACTTTTTACGTCCGCATCACTGTCAACGGTCGCCTGCGGACCAGGTATGGCAGACAGTAACACTACAGTGGCTTAAAGGGGGTAGGGTAGTTACCGCGTAGCTTCCACCTTGCATCGGGAACGACCGCTCCTTGGAGGACGGTGTAAGTGGCGGTTCGATCCGCAGCTCCGTTAGGGTGCCTCCATCGGCCGGCAGATAGAGGCTTCCTAACACCCTTGATAACTAATATAAATACCTCAGAAACAATTATTTGTTTCCAGTGAACTTTCAAGAACATGGTTTGTGTTCGTAGGTGAATAAAAATGTGAAACTAGCAGACGACAGTGTAGTCGACAGCTGCGAATCGGCCGGAGCTGGCCGGAGCCAAGCTGGTCAAGCGGCCAAGCCGGAGCCATAGCCGGAACGACGGTGCTGCCAGAGGTGCTGCTAGCGCCAGCGCCACCCGCGGCCGTCTTCCAACGCTGTGCCGCTTCTCCGGTTTTGTGCGTTGCATTACCCCTTGAAGCCACTATAGTAACACTCGATACGGACAGCCTCGCTTGGTACTGCGGAAGATCAGGGGCGGCAGGTCATACTTGGTTAATTTGCTTGCGCTCTCATACATCACCTGCTTGTGGCGCCAAACCAAGACGGCGTACGACTGGTCCCACGGTACGGGGTTTTATTCCTTCTGAGCTTCTTTGGTAAAATAAAACTTTGTTTGGGGCTATACTCTGTTTCACCTTATGATGTACCGCAGGAAAGGCTACAAACGCGAGCTCCTTGCTCTGGGGCACATCTAGGCGGCACAAGCTCTCGTGCATTAAAGGCAGCTGCCAACGCTATGAGCTCGCGCCTCTAGCCTTCGCTGCGGTACAACATAAGGTGAAACGGAGTATAGTTGTTACATATCGATTTAAAGGTTAAAAGGCGCGAACAAAACAAGACGAAAAAAGACACACGTGTCTTTTTTCGTCCTGTTTTCTTTTTCTCGCGCCTTTTAACTTCCTTTGGTAAAGCTCTGGCTTTCATCGTTTGTTCGTAGTTATGATCATGTGTGAATTGCTACAACTAATTATGCCTTCTATATGCTTTCGATGTTCATGCATCGCATACTACGGCCTATGCGTCTTTTATGATACCACGGAATGCGTGTAACGCTTTTTCGTCACACTCCAGCATTATACCTTTCCGTGAAATCCAGCTCATAAACAGATTCTCTGTCAAAATTTAAACACAACATGAGCGAACCGAGCGCAAACATTGGCACATAAATACCTACAAAATAGTGATAGGGTTCAGCAGAATACTTCGGTAGAAAACTTAGTAAAAAAACGGAAAGAAAAATGTGAAAGGGAAGAATTCAATAGAAATCAGTTTTGGCAACGTACAGGTAACAAAAACCGGAACATAAAAAAGGAACGTGAGCTTGATAATTCCAGGTGAAGTTCTTTACTCTTCGAGGCGAGAACGTGAATGTTAAGAGATAGACATATTTGTACCGTATGCCATAGTGATAGCGAGACGCTAGAACATGTGGCTGGGAAGTGCACGGAGCTTGGTCCTGCCATTGAGGCACTCTAGGTCCTGCTCTTCTTTGAAGCGGTGAAAGATTTGCGGGAGCACTGGATTTTGCTGGCTAGGAAGGAAGAACAGAGGGACACAAATTATTATCACAAAAGAGGGTCAAAAACGTTAAGGAGAACTTCTAGAGAAGCGTGATAATATAGAATATTGATTGGGTAAATAATTTAAAGACACCTAATTTTATACTAAACTCTAAAGGGGAGGGGTGTAAATGTTTCAAGGCAAGGTAGCGCAAGCTACCGGCCAATAGCAACAATTCATTCATCGATCTTATAATAGAAGACATACGATTTTTCTTGAAGTGTTCTGGTAGTTCTCAGAATGCCTCAGTCGTCTTTCACAACTCCTCGCAAGAAACCAGTGTTTGGCTAGGGACAGAGGAGCAAGATGGGCTCGTTCTGCTACAACCAAGGACTATGGTAGGGAAAGAGGTTCGTCTTAATTAAATCAGAGGAATATGGCCGTCATAAAAAAAAAAGCTTCGAAACGCTGTCGCATTTCGACGTAGTCTGCTACGAAGCACCGTAGAAACAACTCCATTTTCTTAGAGATATTTCAAGATTTGCCAGATGGACAAAGTGACTGGGTTATGAATTCCTTTATTAGAAAAAACCTTACATCTTCCTCTTTCTGAACAAAACATGTAAATTGACAACTACGCTACGCCGGAGGAAGACTTTAATGAAACGTATGACGTTGGAAACCTTTTCGGTGAAAATGCAGGGCGAATACGGCCTGTTGTCGAAAAGAGCTATTGAAGCACTCCTGCCATCGCGTCAACATACCTGTACGTATCTGCACTCTCAGCCTTGACAACAATCCTCCTGCAACAATCCAAGGGCATCGTGGCGATGGATGCGTTGTCTTGCAACACCCCATGTATTTACGTATGATATTGTTACTTAACAACCTTAACAAGGGCTCTTATAGGTAACTTTGAATAAATAAATCACTACAAAAAAACTGTCGATCTACAAGTGGAGCCTGAACTCAGACAAGCGGTTTCTGAATTTCCCCAAAAATATAATAACGCTGTATGTATGTTAAGACTGCCGGAAGTTAGCCTCAGTGGGCGTCTGGTGTCTGCAGATGTCGATGAGAAATTTAGTCAGTGGACTACAACAACGGTGTACTAGAATACGAGGTGGTATTTGGACCGGCGCGACTCGATAATGGTAACTTGTGAGGCTGCGCGTGTAGACAATAAACGAGGCACTGCAGCCGACAGGGCAGCAGAAAGTCGCTGCAGTCCGCATGTGCTCCCGCACGTACGCGTAACATAAGGTGCACGCATACAACCACCACCATACTGAGCCTACTGCCAATGCGCAAGTGTCGGCACCTCTCGCGATCTACACCACACTCCTCACGCGAGCCGCTCCGGTATCAACACTACCCGGTATCTAGTACACTGCAGTACAACCGTTTTGATGCTCGTATTCAACGTGTGCATCCCGCAGTAGTGATACACGACCGCACGCCGGTACGATGCTCATCCAGATCGAAACGGGAAGGGGTGGGGATCGAACCTAGGATCCCTGGGTTCTGCAGCACGAGCTTTCGCTCCATGCGCCCTGAGCTGGCGTAGTCGACCATCGATCCACCTGAATTTCCACCAAGCATCGGCGCGATTGCGAGGAACATACAGCCCACCGCCCACAGCTACTGACGTTCGCGAACAGCAGTTTTTTTTTGTGTGGAGGGAAACCAGGATTTACTAAAAATTGTTTACGAGTTATTTTTGGCCTTTAATAAAGTGTGACAACGAAATCGGGAGGAGACAGGGGAGGGGAGTTCGCCGGTCGGCGTTTAAGTATTTTAGGGGTCGCCATCCTGAAAAATCTCCGCATCTTTGATATAGGAAACAAAAAATTACAAACACGTCCGAATTAATTTTTTTGTCCGAATGCTCTGGTATGCTCCGGATGCCGTATATTTTGGCAAAGTGGGTTGATGTAGTTGTTTTTACCTGTGCCGAGAAAGCTCCTTATTGAAAGCATGCATTTAAATTCAATAATTAAAAAGTAATTACTCAAAAATAAATGTTAACCTTATCACACCGAAATTTATACCCCATACACACGAACGACCATAAATGTTTTTTTTTTTAGCTCCGGGACCTTTATGGTCGGCTGCGAATCAGTTCGCAATCCTCCGCGCGTGGCGTGTGCCCACGACCCAAGAGCGCGGGATGATTCGCAGAGGGGTCTATATTAAAGATACCTTAATGCTGCCCGTGTGAATAGGATAATAACGCCCTATTCACACGATAGTGAAGATACAGTGGTGGAAAGACCCAAGGAAGCTACAGCAGCCTGCGGCCTCGAGCTACACACGCGCGTCATGCTGGCGGCCAGGGGAACCACGCGAGCCGGGCGCCGGCCGCTTGCGAGACTAGCGGCTGTCTCCATCGGCTATCCGGCCTTCCAGTATTTGATAGCGCTAATCTTTTTTAAGTGATCCGCGAATAGGTCAGCGCTATCGAACATAGCAAGGCCGGGTAGCCGTAAGTTGATAGGCGCTATTCTCGCAACCGGCCGGCGCCCGGCTTGCGTGGTTCCTCTCGCCGCCAGTGTGACGCAAATGCTCAGCTCCAGACTGCACGCTCCTCTGGCTTCGTTGGCTATTTCCACATCTGTACCTTTAGCTAAGGGACCTTCGCCTCAGCGACGAATCGGCTCGCAAACCCCCGCACGTGGCATGTGCTCGCTACATAAGAGCGCTGGATCATTCGCCGATTGCAAAGGGACCCGTGTGAAAGCTACCTTTGTGCTGACCGTGAGTGGGGAGTTAGTCACTTTCTGAAACAGGACCTTTGGCAGAGACCAATGCATCATCCTTTATTTTCTACGAGATGCGCACTTTTTTTCTTTTATGGCCCTTTGTGCATGCTCGCTGTCAAAAGGGCGATATAATTTCACCCAGGTTCTGTAAGGCATTCTTACTTTTTATTACACGTGGCGTTACTAGTCGGTGCTTTATTTTACCACACAACGTGTCGTTCACCTTTTGGAAGAATTTCACGGTATGATCAAACGAGTTTATTTTCTCGCTATGGTTCTAGCTTTGGCATATGTCCGAGGGGCGTGTGAGCCAAGGATCCTGCCTTCGTCTACGCTGCTCCTCGAGCCCGAAGTGCACGTAAAGAGCGTCGAGAGAGATGACACTGTTCAGCTCGCCTGTCGATTCTGGTGAGTAGAGAAGGCCTTAAAGCGAGACCACCAATAGTACGAGGCCTGCTCATTACATCACTAAGTTCCCAATCCGCCTAATACGGCAAACGTCCTGACGCTCGACGAGAGGATGCCGCTAAAGGGGTATCCACGCGAAGGAGAACTCTGCGGACGGATGTCGTGACGTCAGCAACCCGAAAAACTCCGTCCTCGGCTCCTCCAACCACCTACGGAGCTTTCGTGCTGACAGTACGAAGCCTCCGCGCCTCCGCCACGGAGGAGAACGGCGCCGCGAGGCGTCAAAAAGGGATGACGTATATGTCTCACGTGATGCACGCTCCCCGGAGGAATGTGGCGGATTTCTCCTTCGTGTGGATACCCCATAAGCGGTAGATCCGTGTGTCTTGGCGCAATATACACATAGAATACAAGGCCTGAGCATGAAGTCATCGTTAGGGTATCCCCGACCCTTCCCCAAGTGGAATGCACACCGAAGCTTAATTAGAGTACGACGCTAAGCTGCAGATGCATCCGTCTTGGTGCCGCCGTCTGCTAGCTTCGAGCTCTTTGTGAGACGCTGCAAGACGCATTGACGGCGACGCTGACGCCATCTAGGCGGCACTGCGTGAAGCTACTCATAAGGTCTGGGGGAGGAAAAGGCCTTGCAGTCGCCGCTTATTCCCTCAAAGGTGTCATGAATTGATATCGGGTTGGAATGTTCATGACTTTGCAGAGGCGTACTGGTCCTAGTCTGGCCCAAGTATTCGTGACTCCAGCAAAACGGACGTCACCAAGCGGGAAAACCGGGAACCAGCCGGACCAGGTCGCTCCGCGCCCCTCCGCGTCTCTGGTGGCTTTCGCGGACACGTGTTGTCGGCGCGGTGGCGAACAATGTAATTTGACGAAGGTCCGAAAATTTCTTCCGTTTGCTTGAGTGTTCATTAGTGTGGTAAATCCTCAGTAGATTGTTTCCGTCCATCACTTGTTTAAAAGCCCATTTACTCCGCAAAACACGGTCGCGTGCTTTCGATTTCTTGTCTGGGGAGGAATCACGGAAAAACGTTTTGATTTCTTGTGTGTTTCGAATCACATTCAAAGTGACGACTACTTGGTAACCGATAACTGGTTTCTTTATGAGGATGTAGAACAATGGACTGAGGATGACAGACGAGGTGTATCACTGGAGGGAACACCAATGTTGCGGTCAAGTGAATGGGAAGATTCGATAGCTGCTTTTCTTGAGTTTGGTTGTGTTCGATTAGCTTCAAGTTTGAGCCACCCACGCCGGTCGGTGCGTTGGCTATTTATCTTGGCTGCTTTTCGCCGAAAAAGCCTCTGGACCCCACTGAAGAAGTTGGGCTGATTTTGCAATTGCTTGATTCAGGAAAACCTGCTCGCTGCATATGCTTAATGAGGGAAATTATCTGCTTTCGAAAGGTGGGGGACGCGTCTCGCAAAGTTAGAAGCTGTCACGGCATTATAATCTATCGCGCCTCCAATATTTATATTATAAATATTTCATTTTCCTGGTGGCGTCATTCTGAGGAATGACGCCACCAGGGAATGACGTATCTGACAGCGCTTCGCAGAAAGGTGCCAAGATGGCTGCCAAGAAGGACGTCTGTCCGTTCTGCTCCGATCCATTTTATTGGAACCAACAGTATCTTAACTGCTGTGCATGCCTGCGTCGATATCATTGTAAATGTATTAACGTTCGTGGGGACGACTACAACCTTTTCATGGCCGAAGGCGTGAGTTCTTACAAATGCCACTCGTGTTCGAAGCGACGGGACCCGGATGAAGCGAAGCTGAATGCCACCGCGGCAGACACGCCCCAAAAAGACGCCATGAAGGACGGCGAGGAAGAGGGTTCCAACAACGAATCAACGGTACAGAGCAGCTCCCTCGAAATGCTCATTTTGTCTTTGACAGCCAAAGTGGACTTGCTTGTAGGCACAGTCAAGATAATGCGCGAGGAAAACGCCATGATAAGAAGTGAGCTTCAACGAGCCAAATCGCTTTGGACGCAGCTCGTCCGTGATGCTCCCAAGATTACCGATCGTGCAGCGCCTCGTGCCCACAAGAGTTACGCCGGAGCCATGAGTAGTCAGAATACTACCGAAAACAGTCGCCACCTCGACAACGACGCTGATCGTGCAAAGGAAAAGACTGCTGGGCGGAACTTCGCTCCACCATCTCAGGCATGTGCATCTGGCTCTGTCCGAGAGCACGCCAGCAGTATCGTCGAGGATCCATCCTCTGTGACAGGCTCAGTGACCGACGACGGATTTCAGCTTGTGACGAGAAAGAAGCGACGTCCGCTCGCGAAAGTTGGTGCGTGCACCAATGCCTCACTCTCGTCGATTCCGCGGCCACCTGTAAAGCGGGCACTTTTTGTGACGAGGCTGAGCCCGGACACGGACGTGCGAGGATGTGAACAACTACCTGTCGTCAGTGCTCCAAACTGGAACATTTCAGTGTACCAAACTTCGCAGTAAGCACGATTCATACAGTTCTTTTCATGTGAGCACTACTGTTGATTGCCTGATCAAAATTAATGACTCTAGCGTGTGGCCGGAAGGTAGTCTCTTTAGGCCCTTCTGGGGGCCCTTGCGTGACCCGGATTCAGAGCGATCAACAGCTAACGAGGACTCGTGATGGATAACATCCGTGTATACTACCTAAAACGCTCGTGGGTTACGAACCAAACCTGATGTTTTCTTTGAAGGTGTCACGACTTCCGATTTTCATGTTATCTGTATCACGGAAACTTGGCTTACACAAGCAATCTCTAGCAACGAATATTTTACTGATGAATATTGCGTTTACAGATGTGATAGAGATTCAACTGGTTCGCGGGCCACTCTGGGGGGAGGGGTACTCACGGCGGTACATAAGTCATTATCATGTTTTCGTAGGTTTGATCTGCAAGAAGGAAATGAATGTGTTTGGGTGCAAATCAGTTTTCCGGGCCAGCCTAACTTAATAATTGGAAATTACTACTTTCCACCTCGTTCTGACACACAATCATTCGTAGGCACTTTGAACTACATTTCCGGTGCTGTCGATTTTTCAACCGATGATGTGATGATCGTTGGTGACTTTAACGTGCCTGGCGTTGATTGGAATTCAAACACGATTAGTGCTGCATCAAGTGAGGCACGTGCTAGGGCCGAAGAAACGATGGAGTTTGTGAACTTCAATGGGCTTTATCAGCTTAATACTACAACAAACGGGGCTGGAAATACGCTTGACTTGTGCATGACTAACATATCAGCAATCACTTTCGAGGCTGCTGACTGTCCTCTTGTCTCTATCGATAAGTGGCATCCACCATTCACCCTTTCTATCGTACTTCCTGCTCGGACGTCGGCGAGTAATCAGTCTCTCGGGTATAACTACGCCCGTGGGGATTACCTTGGTCTTTACAATCACCTTCGCAACGTAGACTGGAGCGTTATTTCACTTTGTTCCAATATCGATAGCGCAGTTCAAGGTGTAACAGAAATTGTAACTGCAGCCATGAATAATTTCATTCCACGCAGAAGTGGTCGCACTAGCAACTATCCTTTTTGGTTCTCCAGAGAGCTACGTGATGCGTTGCGTAAAAAAGCGAGGTATCATAAAAAGTACAAGTACACCGGCATAAAGAAATGGCAGAGTTTGTTTAAAGAGTATCGTTCAGCGGCCAAAAAGCTGATACGGCGTGATCGGGAGAACTGGCGAAATTCAGTTGAACGCAATTTAAAACGCGATCCTAATGCTCTGTGGAATTACGCAAGGTACATGAGGACATCTAGTCGATCGAAAACTATTGCATTGCAAGACGACTCTGGATGTACATCTGAGCCGTCCGATGTCTGTGATCTTTTTGCTACGTTCTTCTCTTCTGTCGGTAACTTGATTACTCCGTGCACTGTTATGACCGATGCTCCTCTTGAATCTACCCGCAGCTTGGCAGTTCCGAATCTTACACTTGAAGATGTGCTTTCCGCAATAAATGAACTCGCTCCAAAAAAGTCATGCGGTGAGGACGGAATTCCTGCTTTCATTGTAAAGGGATGCAGGGATATTTTTGCCCCTTTGTTGCTACATGTTTTTAACATGTCCTTAGAGGCCAATGTATTTCCTCAAGGATGGAAGAATGCAATGGTTGTTCCTATACATAAATCTGGTCGCACTGACTGCGTTTTATAACTATAGACCGATTTCTCTTCTTTGCACTTTTTCTAGGGTATTTGAAAAGGCAATGTATAGGCATATTTATTTTCATTTTAAATCGTCTCTTTGTCTCAACCAACATGGTTTTTGTCAAGGGCGTTCAGTGGAAACAAACCTTGTATCATTTTTGGAACACACTCTACCTAAGGTCACGTCCCGTGGACAGGTTGATGTTATTTATTTCGATTGCTCTAAAGCTTTTGATCTCGTAGATCATAAGCTTTTACTCGCCAAATGTTCAACGTTGGGCATGACTGGCTCGTTTTGCAATTGGTTGTCTAGTTATCTTGACGGAAGACCTAACAGAGTACTGTATGAAGGGTGTTTTTCTGCCTCATATGTTTTAAATACTGGAGTGCCTCAAGGGTCCAATCTGGGGCCGTTGTTATTCAATATTTTTGTGAATGATTTGGTAGACAGTGTGCAGCATTCAAACGTGCTGCAGTTTGCAGACGATGTCAAGATTTATCGCGAAATTCGTTCAACTACTGACTGTCTAATGATGCAAGACGATGTTCAGGCAGTTCAAAACTGGTGCTTAAAAATAATTTAGTACTTAACCCCAGTAAGACCAAGGTTGTTTCCTTTACCCGTAAGACAAACTGCATTGAATATCCGTATACCATGTTAAGTTCAGCTATCGCGAGGTCCGATACTATTCGTGACCTGGGAGTGCTGTTTGATTCCCGCCTTTCGTTTACTGAGCATGTTTCTAAAGTTGCGAATGATTCTTATCAGGTCCTGGGCGTTATTTCCCGAATGAAGCGGAATTTTCGTACTTACGCTAGCATGATTCATCTATTTCGCGCCCTTGTTTTGTCCAAACTTGAGTTCTGCTCAGTCATATGGAACACCATTGGATCGACTCAATCATGTATTTTAGAGAAAGTGCAGCGTCGTCTCGTGCGTATTGTTTACGACCAATGGGTTGGGAGGCGCATCTGTTTTGAGTATGAATACTTACTTAATCTGCTTGACCTGGTACCCTTGCACAAAAGAAGATTAGCGCGAGACATTACTTTTTTGTATAAGATAGTGAACGCTACAATTGACGCACCTTTACTTTTAAGTGCGATTTCTTTCAGTGTTCCTCAAAAGCGTACCAGATTTCCAGTTCTTTTCTACCCGCAGAAAGTTGGTGTCCAGTCCCCAATGACACGCCTTCAGCTCCTTTATAATCGCGATAGGAGTGATTTAGAATTGTTTTCACCCCTTTTAAATTTTAGAAGAGCATTGTTGGCCACTTGACAAACATCTGTGCTCTGTTGTTCCCCATTGTTCTCCGTAGTTTTATTTATTTCCTTTTATCTTTTCTAAATCACGTCTTGCTTGTTTGTTTGTCTGTATCTGTTCTTTTAATATTTGTAAAATGTGCGCACTAGTAAGGCCTCGAGCTCTTTGTGGGCACATTAAGCAAAATAAATAAATAAATAAATAAATAAATACCCCAGTCGAAGCCAGCAGCAATATACGTCTACATTGCTTAGGTTCAGGCCGGTTGGTCAACCTAAGCTTAGGCTTAGGCTTGTGGCCGGTCAACCTAAGCTTTGACTTAGGTTGACCGGCCACAAAAAATACTCATTTTCTCCGTTCAGGATTCGAAGCCAAGTTCAATGCAGAGAGGTTCTGCGTGAATTCCCGATGAAGTCTCTCTTCAGTGTGTCTGTATTCGTCTTCGTACTACCTGCTAGAACCATTTGGAGTTTGATTGGTATATCTCTGTCTGTCAAATATACTTTTATTCAGCAGTTCACCTAAAACTGTATAAAATCGTGTAAGGACCGCACTATTTTTCCCCGATTTGAGGGCAAATTTTCGAGGTGCGGCCCATACACGGATAAAAAAAAAATCTGTATCCACATTTTGAAATGAACGTACATGAGCGCGCTCGGCTGCACTGGTGGGAAACGCCTACACTCCGGAATCCGGACTCAGTCGTCAGTCGGATTTAATTAGTTTACATACTGCGCAATACGCATCTTTCCTTTTTCGCCGTACTTGATAGCATGCGCGGCAACTTTCGACTTGAATCCCGTATGACTGTTGAAGTGGTACTTGCCCATAGCTCTGAGATTGCGCGAAAAGGCAGACAAATCAAGATGCCAGACAAATCACGACGCTTTGATACGAATCGAAGAACAAAAGGAAACCTCCCCAGAGCGTACAGTGGCGTTCGGAAACCTGAGTGCAAGCGCGAGCCCAGCCCGCTGAACCCCATTCCTCGCGCTTGCCACGGAACCTGACATATCGTTCATCTTTTCTCAGTGCCTTGCCGCAACATAAATGCATCCTGACAGTGCGGCCGACCACGATCGAGGTCGACAGCCATTTTGCCATGCGGTGATACGGATGAGTGGAGAGCAAATATCGGGGATGCGGACGCGTGCTGCTACGTGCTCAGGCGGTGGCTAGCGCCACCTAGCGAAATATATTCATAGAAACGTGGCATGACAGTCGGCGCGCCTCAAAAACAAGGGGGTGCGGCGCATACACAAATTATTTCTGTAATTTTGTTTTGCAATACTTTGTCCTAAATACGGGGGTGCGGCCCTTACACGCGATTATACGGTAGCTAGTCAACTAAGCTCATATTTCAAACCCGAAGAATATACTAATATCGCTTTAGTGAGACATAGTACGTAATATAATACATAACCCACTCGTCAAATTGACTTCTCGATTGCTACTCAAAGCTGAATTGAAATATGAGTATCAGTTGCTTAGTGGGGCACCAGCGGGTTTACATGCTCCTTGGTTCAAGAAGCGCTTGCTTAATTTTCGTAATTTTCCTGCAGTCTGTGTTGTTGACCGAGCAGACGACTGGAGCTGTTTCTTAACCGCGGATACGCACAAAAGCTCGATTTCGCGGACAGAATAAGTCGCATGGTCGAGGCATGCGAGTTAGCTGACAATTACTCTCGGTGGAACAATTCTGTAGGCATCGCCGCTTTCCTTAGATGATCAAAACTGATTAGAGTCTATTACCGTCTCTCCGGAGCCCATAGGTTTGGTTTTGAACGAAATCTCCGAAACGAAATTTTGACATGAAAAGAACAAAAACACCGGGAAAACAAAACTAGGCTCTGCAAGTTTATGTGCACTGGCTACACTTAGCCGTTTCAGTTCAAATACCTATAAAATATGGCATTAAACAAAAGTAAATCTGTTAAATTGAATGCGCCACCCGTTCAGGCAGCCCGGCCGAGCCAACGCGACCTGGACCCAGCCGCCATGTTTGTTTGGGGGTGGCGCCCCCTATAGGTCGCTGGAGTCGCGAATACTCGCACAGACAACCACTGATTCAGAAACTTCTGCGTCGCTGTGAAATTGCGAGGATAAAAGAGAACGGTTTCTTCCGGTCTACCTTTCGGAAAAATTTGATGACGTAATTGTGAGATCGAAACCACAAACATGACGGCAATGGACCTTTTGTAGAAATACGCGGTGCGCATGCGCGGAGTATTTCATGCGCCTGGGTTCGAGAGTATCTAGTTCCAAACAATCCGCCATCTTGCATTTCTCGCCTTTGAGCGGTTTCGTTGTGTCGACCTCGGGGCGGAAGATTACGCACGATGGGGACAAAGGTGAGCTTGGGGGAGCCGTATCTAGGTCACATCGCCTCAATGGGTGAACAGGATGTAGCTGAAGTTTTGGGTGTGGAACGGGTGGGAGAGGCCTTGGGCGCGCGTTGTTTTCGAGTCACCTAGTCTCGAACCGATTCGCGTGTCTAGGTGGCAGCACATATTCGCCAAGAGGTCCATTGATCGCGGCTCATGAGTTGTACACGAGAACTGCCGTGGTCGCTTGACTTCATCTGTTAACAATCAATGGCTCGGCGGACACTCGGGTAGTGGCTCGTGTCCAACCACTGCGGTGAGGAGAATAGCCGCACTCTACCAATGCCTGGAGCTCAGCACGCGTTTTCTACTTTGCCAATCCCCGCGCGTGGCTCTGATTAACGTTGGCGGCAACATGATAGGCGCCAGGCCACGTGGCCGCTTGTTCGAGCTCTGATTGGAGGGAATGAACGATGCTCATATTTCTCAAATTTTTTCGCGACTGGCGTTGCCTTTGAAAGAAATATTATACTCCGTTCACCCTTAAAGGAACCATGGAATAATTTTTCAAATTCTTTCTTTTTAGCTTTCCTTCTCAACTCAAAAGCGAAATAAGAAATCACGCGGTCGCGAAGTGCTTGGGCACAAATGCGATGACTCCAAGCTTCCACCGCCCTTTCGTTTCATTTCATTTCCTTTATTTACACCTAAAGGGCCCGTCAAGGGTATCACATAAGGGGGGAGGGGGGGGGGGTATTCAAGATTTATGCAATACAGGAAACGCAAATACATAAAAAACACAAAAGGAAACTAATAAACTTAACACACTTAACACACTCAGGACTGCTCATAATTACACAAATCATAAAACTAGTGAGAAGGAAAATGAAGTTTAATACCAGATAGAAAATTATTCGAGTCCAGAGTGGTGACAATGCATGATGGGAGGTTATTCCAGTCGCTGATGGCCTAACGAAGGAATGATCAATTAAATGCGTTCGTCAAGCCTTAAATACGTTTGATGGGACGTGTGTTGTTAAGGTCGAGGGGTGAAAACAACTCAATTTTAAGGTCTGAAATGCGGTAGTAGATTTTATGAAGAAGGCAGAGCTGAGAAACTTTCCTGCGGAGCTGCAAACAGGACATGGTTAGTTGGCTTTTAAGCACACCGTGGAACTTGTTATTCTCAAGCGACGATAAGTGCCGTAACGGCACCCATTGGCCACGAAAACGAATTCAAATATCCGTCAAGGGGAATAATTGTTGGCGAGGACGAACGTCTGTGTGACGCAGCGCTCCTGCCCAACGCGGCTTTCTCGCTCCGCTGGGAGAACTTCCGTTTTCGGTAGAAAGGCAGACTTCACCTCACCGCCACGCCATTTTAAATGATGATGGTCGAGTCCGGTCGAGTCAAGGAGAAAAGCCGAAGTGAGTGCTCATCTTTTTTTTTTGTTTTTGTTGTTTTTTGTGCCAAACTGGAGGCAATAAAACGAAAAGGAATCTCTGATCCGCGTTTTATGAACATTGAAGATGAATTGGGGTCTTCATTAAGAAAAAGGTGAAAAATCCTTTCATGGTCTTTTTAAGCTGAGAGTGCAGCCAATGCCACGAGGGTGCCTTCATGTGCGCTTTGCTTGGGGTGATGACATCTGGCCATTTTGTTTCGAACGGTTATTTCTATTTTGTGTGCTGAAGCGCGTGAAAGAGCGTGTTCTGCACGCGCTCGTGGCGCTGACTGTGCTACGGCGACATTTTGTTTCCTGCGATTTCTTTGTATTTTCTCCGTGAGCGCGTGCTGTCGGCATCAGGTACTACAAACGATGGCATCACCCTAAACAGCAGGACATTAAGGCACTTTAAGGTGCAACCCCACCCTTGGTTAGTGTGGTTCTGAACCAACAGATGGCGGTGAGATCGCCTTCCAGGCCTGTACATCAATGCGAGAAATCGTGTGTGGTGGCGCTTCGATAAAGTGGGTTATTTTTCTCTTTCCAGAATTTGACATCCCTGGTCCCTTGCTTAATTTTCTCTGCACGAGCTTTCTTTCAAACGCGCACGGCTGCACCAGTTCTCGTGCAAGGGGGCCAGTTTCCTGCGCTCCGAGCTCACGTCTCCAGCAAATGGGGGCAGAACAAAACGCGAAAATCGTCCTGAGCCAAATGGCGAGACACATGCACAACAAAGCCACTGATGCGTTGAAAAATGTAAAATTGCGTGTGCGCCGTCATCGGAGATTTCAGAGGCCAATTACACATATTTTAATATGATCAGATTTATATTGTCACAAATAAAGGTGACGAGAGGACGAAAAGTGAACTGCAAAATAGAGGTTTAATCGGTGAACTTGTGCCAAACAAAAAAAGTAAAGAAACAGCGTCGAGGAAGCAGAAAAGCAGGCGGCGATTCGGCAACGCAACAGAGAGCGAGAGCGAGGCTGATTCGACAAGGTCGCGGGCAGCTGCTTATCTACTATCTACAGTGCGTCACAATCTCGGAAGTTCGGCAAAGAAGGTTCGAGCGTCGCGCGCTCGGGGCGAGGGCGAGGATTAACTGGCATTTTTGAGAAGAAAGCAGGGCGAAAGTTACGTCTGGTGCAAGAATGAACGCGAATCTTCTTGAAGTCCATGACCGAGTGGTGCTTTCTCTGCTCTGTAGGTGGCAATATGACGGGTCGGCCCTTTTGTCGTGCATATGCTTGGCTCTTTGTGGATTTCCAGGAAAACGTGATGACGTGATAGACTTAGGTTTCCAAAATTCTAGCTTGAGGAATTAACTACCTAAAAAATCAAAACAAAGGAACTACTTTTTGGGCGGTCAGGTGTCTCATTCAGGTAGCTGGGTGTTTATTTTAACCGAAACCACGAGGCTGGAAAACACAAAAAATGACACTCAGGTTTAGATGTTGAGTTTGGTAAACCCAAAGTAGGATTGGTGCGGGAGTCATAATAAAAAACAAATGCTGAGGTTAATAATTCACTCACAGCAATAAATGATAAGAATTAATTTTAGTATGAGTTCAGTGTAAATGCAGTGGCTGGCCAGGCAAAGATTCTGGGGCTGTGGATAGCTTTTGCACATAGTTTAAGCAATGCACAAAGTGTCACAAAAAAAAACATTTCTTTTTATTGCAAGAATATACTAGGCATTGCCGGACGCTCATTTTCCTCCCAAAAATAGCGCTAGAGGTCACAACTAGATGTCAAAGTTTCAGCCCGATCCTATACCTTATTCAAAAGTTATAAGTGATTTTCTGAAAACTTCAATCGGAAAATGGCGGCCGACGGAGTTTTCGAATACAACGGCTTTATGGCACCAGAAACCGAAAACGGACAAAATGGGCTCCATTTTCCCATTGAAATTTTCAGAAAATCACTTATAACTTATGAATAAGGTGTCCGTTCGGGATGAAACTTTGGCATCTGGTTGTGACCTAGCGCTACCTTTGGGCGGAGAATGAGCGTTAGGCGATGCGTAGTTTATTTTTGCGGTAAAAAAAAAACCTGTAAATTTTTTTTGAGACATCCTGTACCAGTCTTAATTTGGTGATTTACGCGCGCAAGTAGTGGTGTGCATAAATGAAAAAGATGCAAACGGGTAGAGTGTGACGCTCTATAAAATATAGTGTAAGCACGCCCATGGTACGCTGACTAAGGATGAAACCGCCCTACATTTTACACTAGCGGTGAGCGTATCGAAAGCTAAGAGTGCATCAAAAGCTTAAGCTTGTACACATATACTGCCCAGGTCGTTACCCTCAGATTTGGTGTAGTTGTCTCTTGATTGAATGCAACAGAAAGAAGGAAACATTCTAACTCTGGGTTGATGAAAAAACTCCACCTGCTGACCGCTACCAATCATCTCGGCGCCGATTATGAGTATTCACTGCATGCCAACGGTCGCGTGCTTAGAACGAGTTTTTCCCGCGTGGTTTCATACAATCGCAACTGTTCTTGAAAAACAACAATGTTTACTCAGGCAAGCGGTCACATGTGAAGCTTAGAATATTTTGTATTAATTGTGGCACACGTGGCAAGTTGCATACGTATTTTACAATCCGCGAAATAGAATGCTCCTGGGTTACCTTGGTCTCTAATGCATGTAGCAAACAAAAGAGCGCAAAATGAATCGCAGTGGGAAGCGACAATAATAATGATAAACAAGCATGTATACAAGCGAAAACTGAGGGCATTGCACATATACAGAAGGTAAGCTTTGTTTCACTAAATACATTACCAGTAAAGTATTTGGTTTTATCGTGCGAGCGAAGCGGAACATACAAGTGCGAGCATACTGCCCTGAACTACACTTCCAGTGAACAAGCGCACCATCTAAAGCATCGGGCTCGCTTTTATAGCTTTTGGTGCGCTCAAACCTTTGAAAACACAATTATAATCAATTCAATTATTTCAGTTATTTTTATTAAGTGCGCCTATGTGTTTTTTTTTCTTGTCTTTTGCGTTCACTTGCCATTTTCTTGTTATATAATATTTTTCCAGACGTCTGACAACTATAGTCTTTTTCATCATAAATAAGAGTCGCACAATACAAAATGTAGACATTAAAAATGAAATGTAACGGCGCATTCAAAATTAGTCGTTAGTTTTTTAGAGAGCAGCAGTTTCGTAGGGCGACATTGTTACCGGTTGAAGATTATAAAAAGTGCAGTACAACTGTTAGCTCGGGGTCTTTAACGTGCATTACGTAGTATATGTGGTACGCGATCGCACGACGGTAGGATGAAGATGGACAACTGAACCCAGGGTCCTTGCTAAAGCCCCTTGATAAAGGCGTTTTTTACAAGTACCGCCAACCTTTGTTGTGGAAACGCGCAATACACGTGCCACGAGCGGGTGCTCCGCCGCCATTCGCTTTCAAGGGCCAATCATTTTAGTGCTGCGCCGCCATTTGCCTCCAAGGGCCACTCGAGAGACGGGCCTCATGCACTGGCACGTTTGACGTTACTTGTAAGACCAACGTAAACACATCGAGGGCTTTAGTCCCTACAGGTTAGGTTCTGCAGCGTGAGCTCCGTGCTTTGCATGGAGCTCGCGCTCGAGCATTTCTCCACGTGCTTTGATCTGCGGTGCCACAACACACTCGGACAACGATCCCCCACGGCACTTGGTTTAGCCTGCGAGGTAAACCAAATGAGCTACGCTTCGAGTATCGGCACCTTTTCCCCCGATATTGTTGCAGACGCCGCCACCTTGGTTAGTAACAAATCGAACGTGACTGCCGATCGTCATAATTCAAAAGTGCGACCTTCTCAGCATTAGTTTCGGTGTCAGGAGCTCACGTAATATTGCTTTGCTTTGTCGCGAACTGTTTAAACATTTGTGGAGGACGAAAAAGCGTTTCCTGTGATTTCAGATAAAACTTCAAATAACTGGCAATCATCATTTTAAGCACCAAGACGTGTATGAAGCGTAGCTTATTTAGTGGCTCTAGTTTAGCCCGACCGCATAGGCACAGAGAGAGAAGGAACAGCTTAACCTCGCGCTCTTGGCGCTGCTTCAGAGCCTTCATCAGCCCGTAACGTTGGCTGCGCTCCGAACTAAGGTAAAGCAAATATTCAGATCTTAGGGTTCCACAAGCCAAACCAACAAAATCACTTAACAAGCCCCAATAAAAAAATATTGCGGGTTCATTTTGACTAATTGGATATCTTTTGACGTGCAACCGAAATCTCAGATTGGCCTCCGTCGGATTGCGGGCACCTCGGCCAATATTTAAACCAGACAAATATGAATTTATGGGCCAGCGCGTTGGCTCAGAGACACTAAGACGTTTAATGTTTTATGTTTTGTTTTAATATCATTGCCACTTAAGAGACTCCGAGGTGGTTTTTGAAACAAAATATAGTCAAGCCATTCCGACAAGCATAGTTTGATTGCGAAAGTGATTTTTTGCAAGTGATAAAACCATTAAAATGTTTTCGCATACGTGGCGGAATCTGAAATGGCAGGATGCATTTCATGGCGCCCATTTCACTTGGATCGCGTCGGGCATGTGTACCGACGCTAGAACGCGCGCAAAAGCAACTGTGGTGCACCCGCAGCCTCGCGCTTGTTGTTCTGACATCTCTGGCTTCGCTCACTGCGGGCATCCCGGCATCTGACACCC